>CAUYLG010012717.1:0-63036 GCA_963573385.1 Cacajao melanocephalus | reverse complement strand
CTTCTGTCACTTGAAGGAAGGCCTTAAGAGAAAAAACGCCTGAGGTCCCTTCGGAAGAGTTAATTCTGCTTCCAGACTGCTTTTGCTCATGCTGAAACATCCACTCTTCCCTGGGTCTCTAGCCTGTTGCTTTGCACTGTTTCTGAACTTGCCAGCCTCCACAGTTCCTTAAAATAAATCTCTATGCTCATTCTATTGGTTCTGTTTCTCTGGAGAACCCTGACTAATACACTTCCCTTCCTTTTTTTTGTTTTTGTTTTTTTTGACACAGGGTCTCATTCCACCACGCAGGCAGGGCCAGAGTGCAATGGCATGAACATAGCTCACTGCAGTCTTGACCTCCTGGGCTCAAGCTATCCTCCCACCTCAGCCTCCTGAGTAGCTGGGACTATAGATGCGTGCTACCATGCCTAATTTTAAATTTTTTTGTAAAGAAGGGGTCTCACCATGTTGCCCAGAAAGGTCTCAACTCCTGGGCTCAAGCGATGCTCCCACTTCAGCCTTCCAAGTGCTGTGATTACAGGCATGAGTCATTGTAGCTGGAGACTCCCTTTTTTGCTCAGTTCACTGATTCTCTCTTCAGCTGTGTCTAATACGATGTTAAGCCTGTCCTCTGGCTTTTTAAACTTCTACAACTATACTTTTTATTTTTTTAAATAACAGATCTGGCCCTTGACTGCACCTTTTAGTTTTTGAAGCTTTAGACTGAGAGTTCCCAGATGACCCAGACCTTGCACCTAGCACAGTGCATGGCTGACAGCAGGCAGGGTCTAGGAAGTACTTGTGGAAGGAGTGGATGTCAAGATGGCAAACTAGAGCGTTTTTCAATATCTAACAATTACACACAGGTAGTATCATGAACACATACAGTGCAATAGAGAGTAAAACTTTAATGGAGCACCAGCAGCATATAAAACATATAAAGGTAGAAAAATAAATTCAGTCAAAAAGTATCCTAAAGAATCCAAAAATCCATGTTTTGTATAGCATTGAGCTGACCACTCTTGAGGTTGATTTTCAGATCAGTCTATCCATAATCTGGTAGAATGTTAAATCTCCATTCTTATTCCTCATTTTAAATATTTCTGTTTCTCACAATTTTTTCTTTTTTGAGATGAGCCTCTCTCTGCACCCAGGCTGGAGTGCAGTGCCATGATCTTGACTCACTGCAACCTCTTCCTCCACCTAGTTCAAGTGATTCTTCCACCTCAGCCACTCAAGTAGCTGGGATCACAGGCGTGCACCACTACACCCAGCTAATTTTTGTATTTTTAGTAGAGACGGGGTTTCACCATGTTGGCCAGGCTGGTCTCAAACTCCTGACCTCAGGTGATCTGCCTGCCTCGGCCTCCCAAAATGCTGGGATTACAGGCGTGAGCCACTACGCTCAGCCCTGTTTCTCACAATTAAAACATGATTCTATTTTAATGATATAAGAGGCTGAAAATTACATTCTCAGTGGCAAACTGTTAAAAACACTGTGAGAGCCTTTATAAGGCAGTGAGTTCCCAAATGGAGTATTTTTGCCAAGAGAGCCTTTAAAATGTAGCTGTTTGGTTTCTTAGATAAGCCCAGGGTCTAGGAGTTCCAGATGTGGGGCTGGCTCAGGTGGTCTTGACCCTCGTTTGCCGCCCTGATCCCTCACCGAGGCAGATATGAGATGGAGTGCGTCACTGTGCCCAGCCGAGTGTGTTTCCTTCTCAGAGCCTAGCTCTGGGATCCCTGGCCGGGCGGAGTCCTGAAGCTGCAGCCATCATGAGGATTCTGCTTACCACTCTCAGAGTCTTCTGTAATGACACTTAGCTTGTCAAAAACATCACTCTCATCCGAGAATGGAAAGGAGAAAAACAGAAGCGTATTATGATGAGGATGGCCCAAAAACTGTGGAGAGAAAGAGGACAGTTAATGATTAATTTTCTCCATTTCTTTTTCGGGGTTTACATAGATTTTTTCACAGGAAAAAAATCCTGGCTGGAAAATGCTATTTTATTTTTTTGAGACAGGGTCTTGCTGGGTCACAAGGCAGGAGTGCAGTGGTGCGATCATGGCTCACTGCAGCCTTGACCTTCTGGGCTCAAGCGATTCTCCCACCTCAGACTTCTGAGTAGCTGGGCTTTATAGATATGTGCCACCATGTCCAGCTAATTTTTCTTTTTTTGGTAGAGATTAGAGATGAGGTCTCACCAAGTTGCCCAGGCTGGTCTCCAACTCCTGGGCTCAAGTGATCTTCCCACCTCAGCCTCCCAAAGTGCTGAGATTATAGGCATGAGCCACTATGCCTGGCCAAAAATGCTATTTTATTTTAATTAATTAATTATTTTTTCAAGACAGAGTCTTACTCTGTCACCCAGGCTGGAGTGCAGTGGCGTGATCCTGAGTCACTGCAACCTCTGCCTCCCAGGTTCAAGTGATTCTCGTGCCTCATCCTCCCAAGTACATGTGTATGTCACCATGCATGGCCAACTTTTGTATTTTTAGTAGAGACAGGGTTTCGCCATGTTGGCCAGGCTGGTCTCAAATTCCTGACCTCAGGTGATCCGCCCACCTCGGCCTCCCAAAGTGCTAGGATTACAGGTGTGAGCCACCGTGCCCGGCCATTCTTTTGACTTTTTAAAAATGTGGCTACTAGCAAATCTAAAATAGACATGGCTTGCGATATGTTCTGTCAGACAGAGCTGCCTTCTCGCTTTCAATGGACGCCAACTCTTTTCAGTTTTGTGTCGCCTGTAGCTAGGACTACGTAAAGGCAGGGACCACAGTCTGATAATCTTTGTCTCTCCGACGCTTTGAACAATGAAGATGCCCCTAGATGCT
This sequence comes from Cacajao melanocephalus, assembly GCA_963573385.1. Classification (NCBI taxonomy): domain Eukaryota; kingdom Metazoa; phylum Chordata; class Mammalia; order Primates; family Pitheciidae; genus Cacajao; species Cacajao melanocephalus. The sequence continues at coordinate 60,222 of CAUYLG010012717.1, read as the reverse complement.
TCCTGAAATCTCTGCTGGTTTCTCACTCTCCATTCTTCATCTTCCTAGGTCCACCGATGCTCTTAATCTTCACAATTAGATGGAGAACCTCCTTCTCTAAAGCTTTGCATTTTAACCTCTCCCCTCCCAACGGAACCCCTCTTAGTGTCACTTCTACGCTCAGCCTTCTGATATGGCTTAATGAATGTGAGGGTGGCTGCACTACCTCCTGGCGTGGACCTGTCAGGATTTCCCCTCATGGGTCTTGAGCAGCTGACAGAGGGTGGTGGGGTGCTCCTCTGTTGGGCGAAGGAGGAGGCTGGAGGGAAGGGGAACCTTTCTAAACTTCGGATCCAGTGGATTAATGAGAATGTGCTGGAAGCTACCCTGGGTTTTCCTGGGATAATGGGGACAGGAGAGATCAAAAGAAGGTGCAGTAAATCTCAAGAAAGCAGTATCAGCTGAGTCTCCCGGTTGGACACACACACACACACACACACACACACACACACACACACACACGTCACTGGCTCAATAGATGAGTGTAGGATGAACCTCCCTAGTGCTTTTCTTTTTTTTTGAAGAAGTCTTACTCTGATGCCCAGATTGGAGTGCAGTGGCACAATCTAGGCTCACTGCAACCTCTGCCTCCCGGGTTCAAGCGATTCTCCTGCCTCAGCCTCCCGAGTAGTTGGGATTGTAGGCACCTGCTACCACGCTTGGCTAATTTTTGTATTTTCAGTAGAGACGGGGTTTCACCATCTTGACCAGGCTGGTCTTGAACTCCTGATCTCATGATTCACCCACTCCCAAAGTGCTGGGATCACAGGCGTGAGCCACCGCGCCTGGCCCCTAGTGCTTTTTTAACTCAAAGTCTCTATTCCCAGCAAATCTCCCTAAACTCTAAATAATCCTCTGGGTCCTGATTAACGGATTCTATACATTATGAGTCAAGCTGAAGGAAGTCATGATGTGAGGACCCCGAACTGTCCCATAGGTGCCTGGCTCTTCTCCAGCACTCTGCACCCCCTTCTCTGATTTCTCAGCTCTTATAGGGGCTGGCTCCCCGTCAAGTCTGTGAAGTCTTCTAGCCTTGGAGGTGAGAGCTCCTGCCGAGAGGCCCCTTGACTGTTCATTCCATCTGTTCTTTCCTGTCTGACCAGTTTCTTTAATGGTGAAGCAAGAAGCAAAAATAGCAGCTGAATGATTTTGCTTCCTCTTGGTTCTTAGTTAACACCTTTTACCCAAGCAAGGGGCCCACCCTCATTCTTTGTGCTTCCTGCTGCAGCTGTGGCTTCTCAAAAGCTCATACAGGATTCTTACTTCCTTCTGGGGCTGCAGTCTTGTTGGCACTTATTTTTTGAGATTGAGTCTCAGTCTGTCACCCAGGCTGGAGTACAACGGTGTGATCTCTGCTCACCGCAACCTCCGCCTCCTGGGTTCAAGCAATTCTTGTGCCTCAGCCTCCCGAGTAGCTGGGATTATAGGCATGGCTAATTTTTGTATTTTTAGTAGAGTCAGGGTTTCGCCATGTTGGCTAGGCTGGTCTTGAACTCCTGACCTCGAGTTATCTGCCAGCCTCAGCCTCCCAAAGTGCTGGGATTACTCACGCCTGGCCTGGCACTCTCTGTTGGGGTTTCTAGCCACTCTGAAACACTTGCCTATGGTCCTGTGCTCCACTTTCCATCCAGAGTAGACACTGTGCTGTGGTGCCCAGATCCTCTCTGTGGTGGAGTCACTTAGAGGAATATCGGAGGCTGAAACGGCTCACAGCTGAGTCTTTTTCCAGGTTGTACCCTTCCTAGAAGGTAGCTGCCTCGGCCAAGGCTCTGTGCCCTTCCCAGAGGCAGCCTGCATCAGCTGACTGGTGGTGTGGGGACAAGGGCCTGATATTAGCTATCACAATAGTACATTAATAAGACCAGACATGCAGGAAGTGGCAAGGCATTGGTGAGGCGCACACACTGCAGAGGGTGAGAAACTCACTCTGTAGAGATTCAGGGGCCTGCCACATCTGTGAAATTTGAGGGGACCCTTGGAGTGGGGCATGCCAGGACATCCTCTTTAAAGGACTGATTGCTGTATCTCACCCCCCACCACTAGGAAGGAAGTACTGTGCTGTGTAGGCCTCTTAGGCTTCTGGAGGCAGCACATTCCATGCCTGGGAATACTGCTCCAATGTGTTTGTCAGACGACACAGGAGGCTGCTGGCACTGAGGGGCCCAGAGCAGGAAAGGGGCCTGCAGGAGGTCTGGGACGTGGAGCCTGCGGCCCTGTGCACACCTCAGGACTGGCGCATTAACCACCAGCGATGGCCTGCAAGTCCAATCTGAGGAATGGGTGACTAGGCACATCCTTGAAGTGTCTGAGGTGGGGAAAGATTTTGGGTAGGGTTTATGGCAAATCCCAAGAGAAGAACTGCAACACAGACAAGAGTTCTGGGGTCAGGCGGGGCCATCTGCAGCAGATAATTATAGCCTGTTTGAAAAAGCAGCTCCTGGAGCACTATGGGGACCTGGTGGACACAGAGCTTCTCACCAGGGACTCAAGGTGATCGTGCTGCCCAGAAGTGACCATCATGAGGCCTGAGACCCAGCAGGTCCTGAGGGGGAGTCAGAGGGTACATGTCGGCCACATGCAGGTGGCTCAGGCGCTTGTGGCCTCTACGCGTTGCACAGTGTGTGTCTGCCCACACGATGACCCCATGGGGGACAGGTACTTATGCCCAGCTGAAGAAGGAGGAAGGGCCGGCCTGGTTTCATGGCAAGGTTACCATGGTACGTGGGCGCACACCAAAAGTGGCCCGCTGCTGCGCAAAAGCCCAAATCAGGGAGAAGGCCTCCCCATGGGCGGAGCTTTGGTCGTGTGTCTGGTCATCCCCTTTATGTGGAAAGAAAAGAGGCCCAAGATCAGGCCAGCTGTGGGATCCCAGGCAGGGGTCAGTGGTGAGGCTGCTGGTCAGGAGGTGGGGGGAAGGAAGTCTGGAAGGTTAGGGACAGGACATCTGGGGAAGAAGCACGTGGATGGACCTAAGAGAGTAGCTGGAGCGTGGAGATTTCTGCGTCCCATATTAACTCCCACTGAGAGCGTGTGTCACAGACAGCGGACAGCCACAGAGATACAGTGACACTTGTTTTTTTATATGGCCCATGAGTCAAGAATGGCTTTAGAGTTTTTAAATGATTACATTTAAATGGTTATATAAGTGCCTACATAATTTTGATTTTATTTCTTGCTAACAGAACCTAAAAATATATAAATTTTTAAATTTTTTAAATTTTGAGACAGAGTCTTGTTCTGTTGCCCAGGCTGGAGTGCAGTGGCGTGATCGTGGCTCACTGCAACCTCCACCTCCAGGGTTCAAGCGATTCTCCTGCCTCAGCCTCCTGAGTAGCTGGAATTACAGGCGCCTGCCACCACACCCAGCTAATTTTTGTATTTTTAGTAGAGATGGGGTTTTGCCATGTTGGCCGGGCTTCTCTTGAACTCTTGACCTCAGGTGATCAGCCTGCCTCAGCCTCCCAAAGTGCTAGGATTACAGGGGTGAGCCACTGGGCCTGGCCTTCTAAAAGATTTTTTACTTGGCCCGATTCTGACAGCAAATTGACAAGTGCAGAGACAGGCCATTGCCTGAGACAGGCCTGGGGACCAGAGGCTCAGTCCTCCCTGGGATGAGGGCTGGGTCATTCAATCACATCAGCAGGCTGAGTGGCACAGGCTCCTTCCTGGAGAGGAGGGTAGACCGTCAGGGCCGGCAGAGGACCGAGCCCACAGGCGTTCCTTTGCGGTCCTGAGACCAGCGGCAGCAGTGGAGGCTGGAGTGCATTCCACTCACCTTCCTCCTGTTACCCTCCCCAGGAAACGAGATCAACTTAGATCTCGAGGAGCTGCTTCCAGTAGATCCAAGTGGTTCCAGGGTGACTGTAATGGCTGCTGTGGTGCCTTCAGGAACGAGACACTCATGCTCCTAGCTCCTGGCTGCTGATGTCTCACCCCTCACCCTAGCTTAGGCCCCCTTCTTGGGGGTAGCCCACATCCAGCATGGCCAACGTGGAATTTACACACCCGTCCCTCTTGCCTTGGCTTGGGACATCTCTAGAGGGCCACCTTGGCTGGAGATGCCATATGGGATAGGCTGAGGCCTCTGTTGTGGCTGCGTGACACCTCAACTTCTCTCTCTCTGCCTCATCTGGCTACCTTCACTCCCTTTAGGGTACTATTCCCAAGGATGTTCCCCATTAAGCCTTTTGAATGCAAATCTCTATCTTAGAATCTACTTCCTGGGAAATGGGACCAGAGACAGTTCCTTTTGGGTCTGGCCTTGGCATCTTTTCATTTTCAAGTGTCGGTGATATCTAGAGTTTCATGTTGCTCAGGCTGGACTGCAATGGCACGATCTTGGCTCACTGCAATCTCCACCTCCCGGGTTCAAGCAATTCTCCTGCCTCAGCCTCCCGAGTAGTTGAGATTACAGGCATGCGCCACCACACCCAGCTAATTTTTTATTTTTAGTAGAGATGGGGTTTCACCATGTTGGCCAAGCTGGTCTTAAACTGCTGACCTCAGGTGATCCGCCCGCCTCAGCCTCCCAAAGTGCTGGGATTACAGGCATGTGGGGTTTCATTTCTTAGAGTTTTTTCAGTCCTGTTATCATTAGTCAGGTGCATCATTTCTTCTTCCTAACCCTTTTTAAAGTAGTCTAAAGTCCAGGATACACATCCCAGAATTTCAATCACTCTCACATATTCAAAAACTTGAAATGCACCTTTCCTTCCTCCCATTCTCTCCCTCTGGCGATTCCCTGGCATTTAGCCTCGAGTTTTCTCTTTCTTCCACACTGAGCTCTGCTTTTCCCCCTCCTGCCCTAGAACCAGAACCTTTGCTCCCCAGGGACCTGGGTCTTTGAGTAGTGAAGGCTGGAGCAGGAGCAATGCCCAGGGGCAAGGAGGGCTACTGGACAGACCTGCGCCCCTTCCCTCGGGGCTGTTCCCTGACCTCACATTTCCCTGAAATGGTTACAAGAGAATGGAACAGCACACAAGATGTGTTTTTTTCCTGGAAAACATGTTGTCTGGAATTGAACGCCTTAACTTGAAAGGAAAGCTCTGTCCAATCAAGGTTTTCGAATCCACGTCTCACTCCATCCTACCTACCTCCTTCAGGTGCTGTGGAAGAGAATTCCCAGGGCAGAAGGTGTACTTTGTCTTCTTGTAAATGTACCACAGCAAGGCGAAGCAGCCGAGGAGTGCCAGGCAGACCACAAAGACCGAGGCCATGAGGATGACGGCCACCATCCAGGAGGGGACCGTTTCTGCCAGGGATAACGGGTGTGTTATATCCTTGTCACAGGTTGGGGCACAGCGATCTCAAGAGCATTTTAACCACCACAATCCCTGAAAACAGGGCCTGTACATTCATCTTGGGAGACGTCTCAGAAACACAGCAGCTGGTTGGAGGACCCAGAGGTTTTCAAAGAGTTTCATCCGTTTTCTATCTTCTCTAAAGTTTGGTTTCTGGAATTACTGCTGATACACATCAAAAGAATAACAAGCAAGAATTCTGATCCACTGTGCCTGCCGGCAGTGCAGCCACGGGCCTCCCTGGTCTGGATACACCACTTCTGCCTTGAAGCAGTAAGAGACTCCCCTGGACCCCTGAGCCTGAGTTAAACACAGGCACCATCGCATTCGATATTGAGAAAGACAGAAACTCTCTGAACGAACAACTCTATCCAAACCCCCGCACTACATCAGGTGTGGTGGCTCACATCTATAATCTCAGCACTTTGGGAGGCTGAGGTTGGGAGGATTGCTTGAGCCCAGAAATTTGAGACCAGTCTGGGCAACACAGTAAGACCCCCTTCTCTACAACAACAACAACAAAAATTTTTTTTTAATCAGCTGGATATACTGGTGCATACCTGTAGTCCCAGCTACTTCAAAGGCTGAGGTGGGAGGATCGCTTGAGCTCTGGAGGTCGAGGCTGTTGACAGTGAGCTATGACCGCACCACTGCACTCTAACCTGGGTGACAGAGTGAAACCCTGCCTCAAAAACAAAAACCAAAGCCAAGACAAACCCCTGCACTAAGAGACTTGGCCACACCCCAGCATGGTTTCCAGCAGGCCAAGGTCACATTCCTGAGATGAGCCAACCCCCTGAGTTCCTGACTGGAAAAACTCCAGGCTGTCTAAGGAATGTACCATTTGTTCTTCCAGCCCCTGAAGAGAGGTCTTGACCTCTCAGAGAGCATTTATTAAAAGGGGCTTGCAATGGCGAATCCTTCCTCTGTCCCTTTGATACATACACGTATCTCCCACAACCTGGGGACGTTTTTCTCAGCGATCTGAGAGCCATTCTTCTGAAATCATCGGGAAGGACAGGACCTCTGTCTCCCCGTCTCTGTGGGAGGGTAGGAACCTAGCCTTGAGAAACGCCAGTCCACAGACACAGACAGCCTCCTGGCACTGACCAACCTCCTTAGTTGATTTAAAATTTTTTTCACTTCCCTGATTCTGCTCAACTCCCCACACACTCCTTTCTACTCCTCCCTTTATTCCTTTTCATCTTTGAGATAAAGTCTCGTTCTGTTGTCCAGGCTGAAGTGTGGTAGCACGAACATTGCTCACTGCAGCCTCAACCTCCAGGGCTCAAGTGATCCTCCCACCTCAGCCTCCTGGGTAGTTGGGACTACAGGCATGTGTCACCATGCCCAGCTAATTTTTAAAATATTTTATAGAGATGTGGGTCCCACTGTGTTGCCCAGGCTGGTCTCAAACTCCTGGGCTCAAGTGATCCTCCTGCCTTAGCTTCTCAAAGTGCTGGGATTACAGGAGTGAGCCACCACGCCTGGCCCTCGTTTTCCCTTTAAAACACCTCGAGTAAATGGAACTTGGCCCTTTCCCCAACTGCAGTCATTACTCAATACTATGTTTTGACTGCTTTAATTAGCGTCCTGCTTTGCTTATCTTTGACAGAGTCCAGGACGTCACCTGGGTTGCTTGTGGTCCCAGTTCCCCTTGTTCGGCCCCAGGCCCCTCCTCAGGCTGCCCTGGCCACCTGATTTCTCTGTGCCCACCCCTGCCAACGCACCACCCTCTGAGAGGGGCTAAGAGAACAAATGCTGGCATGAAGAGCGTGTCATTTTAAAGGGACACACGGATCCAGCCAGGTGCGGTGGCTCACGCCTGTAATCCCAGCACTTGGGAGGTCGAGGTGGGTGGATCACGAGGTCAGGAGATCAAGACCAACCTGGTCAACATGGTGAAACCCCGTCTCTGCTAAAAATACAAAAATTTAGCTGGGCGTGGTGGCGCATGCCTATAGTCTCAGCTACTTGGGAGGCTGAGGTAGGAGAATCGCTTGAACCTGAGAGGCAGAGGTTGCAGTGAGCTGAGATAGCGCCACTGCACTCCAGCCTGGGAGACAGAGTGAGACTCCATCCAAAAAACAAACAAATAACTAAAACTGGGTAATTTATAAAGAAAAGAGGTTTAATTAGCCCACGGTTCTGCAGGCTGTACAGGAAGCACAGCGGTGTATGCTTCTGGGGAAGCCTCTGGAAGCTCCCAATCATGGCAGAAGGGTAAGTGGGGGCAAGAGAGAGCAAGACACCACACACTTTTAAACTGCCAGATCTCGCGGGAAGTCACTCACTACCGCGAGGACAGCACCAAGGGGATGGTGCTAAGCCATTCGTGATTCATGAGAAGTCGTGATCCCATCACCCCCCTCACGCCCCCACCTCCAGCATTGGAGATTACTTTTCAACATGAGATTTGGATGAGGACAACATCCAAACTGTATCACTCTCTGAACCTTCATTTTCTAGTTTGTAAAATGGGAGAAAATCCTTCTAATACTCACATTGAAAACCTGTGAGATTTCAATGGGATAAGTGTGTTTTAAGAAAAAATGAAAATGGTGTTTGATGAAAGCAGGTTTAGCAGGTTTTCAATGGCTCACACTTTTCCTTTTGTTTTGTCAAATGTTTGGATTTTGCCAGTTCATGGGTGATTATTGGTATATGCAAGCTATTTGAAATGTGTTCTTTTTTTTTTTTTGAGGCAGGGTCTTGCTCTTGTCGCCCAGGCTGGAGTGCAGTGGCACAATCTCAGCTCACAGCAGCCTCCGCCTCCCAGGTTCAAACAATTTTCCTGTCTCAGTCTCCCAAGTAGCTGGGACTACAGGTGTGCACCACTACGCCTGGCTAATTTTTGCATTTTTAGTAGAGATGGGGTTTCATCATGCTGGCCAGGCTGGTCTCGAACTCCTGACCTCAGGTTATCCACCCGCCTTGGCCTCTCAAAGTGTTGGGATTTCAGGTATGAGCCACTGCGCCCGGCAGAAATGTTTTTCTTTTTGATCAAACTGCATATCTCACACCTCATGTGTCATCCTTCCATTGTCTGAGCTTGCTGAACCTTTCACCAAGATCTTTAAATTATAGGAAGGCCTGCTGTTTGTATGCAGACACCTGGGCCACAGTTTTCACCAACATGCAGCTGCAATGTGTCTGCACATAAATATGCAGTGTTCAGGCCCATGAGAACCTTCTCCTGTTCCCTTCCTCCAAGCTAGAGGTGGTCCATATGGTGTGTGAAGGACTGTGTTGATATCCTGGTTCCCTGTGTACAAGGGGCCCTGAAACCAGCAGTGCTGGCTGAGGACTGTGGTCAGGTTTCCAGACACTCCTTTCCTATCATGTGTCTGCAGAGGCTGGAGATGTGCAGCCTGGAAAGGAAAGGCCTCTGGGGTGTGTGACAGGGCTCGAGCTCTGCTGGTGGTCTTGGGAGGACAGATAGGCCTTGCTTTGGGGAGCCTGGGATGGCAGAACATGTACTGCCAAGCGGGGCTCATGGAGGCAGACTTCGATCCACTGGACAGAAAATGTTTCTAGCTCCTTTGATCTAGGAATGAATGAGCTTCCTCAGAAGCGGGTGTGGTCTCCTTCCCAGCATGAAACTGATCAGTCAGGGCTGAGAGACAATGTCAGGGCCATAGATTTCTCAACTGAGCTGGAGTTTGAGTTAGATGCAATCAGGTCTAGGGCAGGTGTCTATAAAGCTGTTTAAGATGCTTAGCGGAGGCTCATCTCAGGACTCACCATCATTGTTTGTTTCCTCACAGACAGGCTCACTCCATTCCCCAGTTTTGTTCCTATCAGGAAGAAACCCTTGAACTTGAATACAATACGTTGTCCATGGCTCCAGGTTTCTGAGGACCTCAAAGTCATACTGAGGAGTAATCTGAAACTAGTAATGAAGACAAAAATAAGGACATGACTCAGCAGTGAAAGGACACCACTTGTTTTCCGCCCCATGTTTACCAGTTATAACCGCTGTTTTAGACTTAAAGTAGGAATAAGCAGGTAGCAGGTGCTCCTCCCAGGTCAGGGTACCCTGACGCCGCTCAAGGGACGCACCAAGGACTGACTGTGATACCAACAAACCATCTCGGTTCCTGAATTCTCTAGCTTAAATGACACACAAGCCATCCACTTCTTTTTTAAAAAAGATAAAGCAGTCCGGGTGTGTTGGCTCTTGCCTGTAATCCCAGCACTTTGGGAGACTGAGGTGGGAGGATCACTTGAGGCCAGGAGTTTGAGACCAGCCTACCCAACATGGCAAAACCCCATCTCTACTAAAGATACAAACAATTAGCTGGGCATAGTGGCGCATAAGAATTGCTTGAACTTGGGAGGTGGAAGTCGCAGTGAGCCGAGATCATGCCACACTGCACTCCAGCCTGGGTGACAGAGCCATACTAGGTCTCAAAAATAAATAAATAACCAGCTTTATTATTATTATTATTTTTTAAGATGGAGTTTCACTCTTGTCGCCCAGGCTGGAGTGCAGTGGTGCGATCTGGGCTCACTGCAACCTCTGCCTCCTGGGTTCAAACGATTCTCCTGCCTCAGCCTCCTAAGTAGCTGGAATTACAGGCACGCACCACCATGCCCGGCTAATTTTTGTATTTTTGGTAGAGACGGGGTTTCACCACACTGGCCAGGCTGGTCTTGAACTCCTGACCTCAGGTCATCCGCCTGCCTTGGCCTCCCAAAGTGCAGGGATTACAGGTGTGAGCCACCGTGCCCAGCTGCAATTGGTTATTTCTCTTTTGGGGTTGGGGTTGTTGACAGCTTGCCTATATTCCTTTATTGCATGAGAAGCTAAGCCCATGGGGATCAATAATTGGATTAGACTCATGGAATATATGAAGAAAATGTGTTAACTTTCTAATAAGTAAATTAAAAGACCAAACCAAATCAAAGCAACAACTGAAAAAATGGTGGCTTGAAGTTCCAGAAGTCCAATGCCTCTAAAACCTTACAATGCCATTTTTTCAAAGATTAAACTCAGAGGGAAGCAGGTAAGGTGGTGGCATAGCAGTAGAGGGACCGTCTCCGTCCCCGCTGGGGCTTCTTCACTTCTGCTTTTATCTTCTTACTTTCTCCCAACAGGAAGAAAGAATTCCCAAAAGCCCTTCACGCTATGAGTTTAGGGACCTAGTCTGGCACCGTCTCAGGAATTTCTGCATTCTAGAGGGGAACCATATAAACCTGTACTGATACAAAAATTAACCAGGTGTGGTGGGGGTGAGGTAGGAGAATCACTTGAATCCAGGAGGCGGAGGTTGCAGTGAGCCGAGATCACACCACTGCACTCCAGCCTGGGTGATGAGAGAGTGAGACTCTGCCTCAAAACAACAACAACAACAACAACTAAACCTGTATTGGTGGTGGCATCACAGGTGAGAGCAGCTGTGCAGCAGGAAGCCTTTCCACACCTGGCATGTCACACTGAAGGCTGCCACACAACTGGCCAAAGGGAGGGGACAGATGCATAAGATGTTGCCCGTGCTGTGGGGATGTTTGAGATAAGAAACCAAACATGGAGTGGAGTCTGCATTCACACTTGCCTCAGGAGGCACCTGACCCTGCTTACTGTAAAACCGGATCCTTAACTGAGGTCTGTTGCTAGCTCCTAGAGGGGAGCCATCTGCTCTTATCTTTATGGCCCAGGGCTTAGCAGAGATGCCTGCATTTGATCAGTGATTGTGGGTATATGTTGAAACTTAACTGCCAATATGACAGGACTCAGAGGTGGAGGCTTTCCAAAGCAAGTAAGTCATGAGGGCAGAGCCTTCCTGAATGCCATCAGTGACCTTAGAAAAGAGCAGCAAGGGAGCTGTTGATATCTTTGCCCTTTGCCTTTCACCATCTTGGAATCGGAGCTCGCAGGTGCTCACCAGACACTGAATCTGCTGGTGCCTTGATCTTGGACCTTCCAGCCTCCAGAACTGTAGGAACTAAATTTCTATTGTTTATAAGTTACCCAGTCTGTGGTATTTTTGTTGTAGCAGCAGGAATGGACTAAGACACGGCATCATTTAATGGAACATTTTTTTGGGGAAAAAATTAACTTGAGTATTTTTTGGGCTATGCAGTGTATGTATGTAAATTTAACTATAGCATTCCTAAGATAATAAACATGGGTGATCGCTTCTTCCCAAACTCTTTGAGAATTAAGTGGCAAAATCAACATTTAATGTGAAGAGATAACATGTATGTAGTATAATGTACATAACATATACATGTCAGTTTAGGACTGTGAATGGAATTCAACTCAGAAGCATTAGATATAAGAATAAACCTTGACCAAAGATGAATAAAAATAACCTTAACATGTCTAGCAAAGAGGAAGGAAACCTCATGTATTGACCGTATATACATCGTTCCAGGCAATGGGATAAGTTTATATTTTCTATTATTTCATTAAATTCCCCAACAATCTTATGAAGTAGGTTATCATCCTCATTTTATTAATAAAGTAAATTACTATGCCCATTTTGCAGACTTGAGGAAGCTGGGGCCAAGAATGTGACCAATGCCACATGGTGGCAGGGACATCGCGATAGTCCGATCAGATCTTTTGACTCCAAGCCCATATTTTTAAAGAAATTGTCCCCTGAAGAATAGAGCAACAAGGGGAAACTGGGCTCAGAAAGATAAGATGTGACACTGGGCATCCAGCATCTAGGAATGGCTGTCTTGACCATGCACATACCTAATTTGTGGTGTGTGTGGGACCCAGGGGTTGATGTCATGAGATAGTTGGCAATTTGCTGATAAATTCAGCCAGCTCCAAGTCCCCCAGCCAACTCTGACTCAGCTGTGCCTTCCCCTGCAACTGCCCTTCAGGGAGGGGAAGGTCTGCTGTCACTGTACAGACTTTGTCCTGAAAGTGCTCTACATATATTCCTTGGGGGTCTGGGAAGCTTGAGCCAGAGATGCCAGTAACCCCTCAGACTGGGAAGCTCTTGGCTTAGAGAGGACCAGTCCTTAGGTCCTCTAGACCGTAAGGTGCTGCCACCTTGCAAGATTCTGCAAAGAACGTGAAAGCCTACTACCTCTTTAATGCAATTAGCCAAGCTTACCTTTTGATCAGTACCATTTTTCCAATATTGCACATTATAAGTCCATGAGTTATACACATTCTTCATAGTCCAAGTTTCATATTCATTCTCAATTTTGGGGGCTAAGAAACGCATATGTAAAGAATCAGCAAGTACTTCTACTTGCACTCCAGGGGGTCCAATAATGGCTAAGCATAAGAACAAGCAAAACGACCATCAAAAATCACATTTTAAAAACTTGATTTCAATATTAATTTTTCACAACCATGCAAAACAATTAGTCCATGGAAGTAACTACTTTGATATACCATTGTTATGACATTGATTGACATGGCTAAAGAGGATAGTTGGATTTAGTTTCTTTTAAAAAATCTGATAATCTTTGTCTTTATTAATCAAGTTTAGTCCATTTATGTTTATTGTGGTTTCTGATACATTTGGAATCATTCCAACTACATCATTTTGTATTTTCTATAAGAATTTCTTTTAAAATTTCTATTTTATGTTTTTGGTGTCTTCTCCTCTTTTTTTTTCCTGCTTTTTGTTGTCTGGAATTTTATTTCCTTTGCTAGGATGGAAGCTACAGATGGCATGTCTATTATTTTTAGTGGTCACCTTTACACATTTAACATATATAATTAACCAGATATATTTCCAACAAAGTCTAAAGCTGTTTCCCTTCTGAATGCTCTTAGAAATTCACGTGGCTGACTCCTTCGTTTGGGTCTCTGTTCAAAGGCTACTTCGTCAGAGAGCCTGTACCTTACCACCCTATGTAGAAGCACAGCTCCCATTACTTTCTGTCCGATTACCTTGCTTTAGTTTTCTTAAGAACCACAGTCACTACCTGTCATACAATATGTATCTATGTATTTATTGTCTGTCTTCCTGATTTTTAGCACATATATGTTCCACGAGGGCAGGGATTGTGTCTTGTTCACTGTTGTAGCTTTGGTGCTCGGAATACAGTTGTTACTATAGAATGATTTGTAAATGGTTCCAGGCAATCGTGGTGTTTGAGTTGTCCTGCATTTTTCTTTGGCTGCTGGTTACTTTTTCAGGCTGTTAATAAACGGCTTCTACCCTCTAAAGTGCTTGTCTGAAAACCAGACGAGAGAACTTGTTAAGTGCTTTTCCAAAGCAAGTACAAATAGGCTATGCATGACTCCTGGAAGCAGTTTCCTATCACTAAAATATATAGACTTCAAGAGGCAGATCTCCAATATTGGGTGGTAGTTGCTAAGAGCATGGATGCCAGAGCCTGGGTCTGAATCCTTGCTTGGCCACTCATCATCTGTGTGACCTTTTGACAAGCTGCTTAACCATGTTGTACCCAGCTAGGTTCTAAAGGGAACTTCCACGGATGGGAGCTAACAGAATTTGGGACAAGTTAGGACATGGTAAGCCAGTTAGCAATTATAGGAGCAAAACCTTGTACTTTTAACTATTGTGAAACTTACTTTTGTGTTCCTTTTTTCTTTGTTTTTGTAAAGGTACCCTTAGAAAAGATAATCTAACTTTGATAATTTATGATTCCAAAAGTAAGAAGTTTTGCCTAGGCTTGGGATGGAATTGGGAAAGGGAAGAAAGGCATCCTAGCTTCATTCTCTACCAGGGAGGATGTGACTGGGGCCATGGGGGTCCAGAGCAGAAAAGACCCCTCCCCACATAGAGACAGTGCTGTTTTTGAGACAAGATCTCACTCTGTCACCCAGGCTGCTGGAGTGCAATGGTGTGATAATGGCTCACTGCAGCCTGGACTTCCCAGGCTCAGGTGACTATTCCACGTCAGTCCCCCAAGTAGCAGGGACTACAAGCACACTCCACCATGCCTGGCTAATTTTTTTTTTTTGGTATTTTTTTTTTTGTAGCGACGGGGTTTTGCCATGTTGCCCAGGCTGGTCTCAAATTCCTGAGCTCAAGGCCAAACATGGTGCCTCACGTGTGTAATCCCAGCCCTTTGGGAGGCCGAGGCAGGTGGATCACTTAAGGTCAGGAGTTCAAGGCCAGCCTGGCCAACATGGTGAGACCCTGTCTCTACTAAAAATACAAAAACAATTTAGCTGGGCATGGTGGCGGGCACTTGAAATCCCAGCTACTCAGGAGGCTGAGGCACGAGAATCACTTGAACTCCAGAAACGGAGGTTGCAGCGATCATGCAACTGCATTCCAGCCTGGGTGTTAAAGCACGACTTTGTTTCAAAAAAAAAAAAAAAAGAAAAGAAAAGAAAAAAATTTCTGAGCTCAAGTGATCCACCACCTCAGGCTCTCAAAGTATTGGGATTATAGATTGAGCCACTATGCCTGGCCAGAGACAATTCTTTTTTTTTTTTTTTTTTTGAGATGGAGTCTCACTCTGTTACCCAGGCTGGAGTGCAATGGTGTAATCCTGGCTCACTGCAACCTTCGCCTCCCAGGTGCAAGCAATTCTCGGCCCCAGCCTCCCGCGTAGCTGGGATTACAGGCACCCACCACCATTCCTGGCTAATTTTTGTATTTTTAGTAGAGATGGGGTTTCACCATCTTGGCCAGGTTGGTCTTGAACTCCTGACCTTGTGATTCATCTGCCTTGGCCTCCCAAAGTGCTGGGATTATAGGCGTGAACCACTGTACCCAGCCCAGAGACAATTCTTTTAGTGCTTCTCTATGTGAGTTTTGAAGGGCTGTGAGTTTTGTAAATCAGGTTCTTTTAACCCCAATCTTTACTTGCTCAATAGCTAATATATGGTTTAATTAGTTTTCAATTCCTGATATTTTAAATATGCTTATCTCATATTTAGGGGACTCTGGTGGGTCGCCATGACCCTCCAAACCTAACCTGGGAACAATTTTTTTTTTTTTGATACCAAGTGTCACTCTATCACCCAGGCTGCAGTGGTATAGTCTCGGGTCACTGCCATCTCCGCCTAACCTGGAACAATTTTTGATGCTGACCAACCAGTCTGACCCAACCCAGCTGCCATCAGCCCTATACCTCCCTCTGTCCTTTGCTCTGGGCAAGCTGGCTGTCTGTATCAGATTTTCCATCTCTATACCTGCCTTAATTCTTTTGCCTATCACATTATATTTCTTTGTTTAAGTCATAATTCCATACTGACTTCCTTCCAGAAATTTCACCATCTGAATCCTTCCAGAACTTTTCCTTAACAGCACTGGCCCCATGGCCCCAATACATTTACATCCTCGAGGCACTGAAGGTATTAGATTTATATGTAATTGTTGTATTGATGCTATGCCTATCCTTTGCTGTCTCTCTCGTGGATTTCTTTAGGGATACAACTCTCTTTATTAGATTCCTTAAGCTCCTTGTGCAAGGCCATCCATTTGTGGGCCCTCAAAGAATTCTTGTTGAGGGACCAACCAATGTGGAAAAAAACCAAGGCAAGATGATGACATTATAAAAAAAGGGAAAACATAAGCAACAATCTGAAGTCTATGGAGATGTAATAATCACCAAAGTAATATTAAATATCTTATATAAGTAATTAAAAAAATAAAAAAGGGAAAACAAAATGGCTTACTGTCATCCACAGGACAGAAGGTGATGTTTACCCAGTCTGAAGTCTCATCTGCAAATTCAGCCCTGACTCTCAAGGTGTGGTCACCATACTTGGAAATACTTGAGAAATCACATTCCGTTGAGGTAGTACTCACACATGTATCTTGGAATGTCCTATAACTACACAATCAAAAAGATAGGTGAATCAGGAGAGTTCTAGCTTCAGTCTCCCTGAGGCTGACTGCTATTTAATTTGCGGAAGAAAACTTTGTTAAACATAGAAATAGGTGTCTTCAAAAAAGAACTTCTCAGAGACTTGAACATCCTAATGACTACGTGCCTCTCCAAGGGGATGAGTACACAGCATACTTGACCAAGAAAGCTTCCTTCCTTGATTATGTATTTTTGAAAATGGGGTCACACGATTTATGAGACATTCATTTATACAGATTTACTAAAATAAAGATATTACAATGATTTTCAAGAAAGTCCTGTGCCACATAATGACATTTCCGTCAATGACAGACCACATGTACAATGGTGGGGCCCTACGATAATGATACGCTATTTATACATTTAAAATGTATTTAAACATTTTTTCTATGTTTAAATACATTTAGATGCACTTATACCTCGTTTGTGACTTGCTTTATTGTACTTCACAGATACTGAATTTTACAAATTGAAGGTCTGAGGCAACCCCTCATTGAACAAGCCTATTGGTGCCATTTTTCCAACAGCATATGCTCACTTCATGTCTCTACGTCCCATTTTGGTAATTCTTGCAATATTTCAAACCTTTTCATCATTATTATATCTGTTATGATGATTTGATCAGTGATTTTTGATGTTACCATTGTAATTGTTTTGGGGCATTATGGACCACACGTATATAAGACAGTGAAATTAATCAATACATGTGGTGTGTGTTTTGACTTCTCCACCCACTGGCCACTCCTCTGTCTCTCTCCTTGGGCCTCCTTATTCCAAAAGCTGGAAATGAGTAAGCTTAGTGAGGAAGGCATATTGAAGGCCACGAGAGGCCTCTTGGGCCAAACAGCCAAGTTGTGAACGCAAAGGAAAAGTTCTTGAGGGAAACTGAAAGTGCTACTCCAGTGAACACATGAATGACAAGAAAGCAAAACAGCCTTATTGATAACATGGAGAAAGTCTCAGTGGTCTGGATAGAAGATCAAACCAGCCACACCATTCCCTTAAGCCAACATCTAATCCAGAGTAAGACCTCAATACTCCAATTCTATGAAGGCTGAAAGAGGTGAGGAAGCTGCAGAAGAAAAGTTGGAAGTTAGCAAAGGTTGGTTCATAAGGTTTAAGAACAGAAGCCGTCTCCATAACATAAAAGTGCAAGGTGGGGCAGCAAGTGCTGATGGAGAAGCTGCAGCAAGTTACCTAGAAGATCTAGCTAAAATCTAGCTAAAATGATGAAGGTAACTACTCTAAAAAACAGATTTTTTTAATGTAGAGGGAACAACCTGCTATTAAAAGAAGATGTCATCTAGGACTTTCATAGCTACAGAGGAGAAGTCAATGCCTGGCTTCAAAGAACAGGCTGATTTTCGTTAGGGGCTAATGTAGCTGGTGACTTTAAGTTGAAGCCAACATTTGATTATCATTTTGAAAATTCTAGAGCTCTTAAGAATTATGCTAAATCTAGTCTGCCTGTGCTCTACAAATGGAACAAGAGAGCCTGGATGACAGCACATCTCTTTACAGCATGGTTTACTGAATATTTTAAGTCCATTATTAAGAACTACTGCTCAGGATAAAGTTTTCTCTCAAAATATTACCTCTCACTGACAATGTACCTGGTTACCCAAGAGCTCTGATGGAGATTTAAAAGGAGAAGAATGCTGTTTTCATGCCTGCTAACACAACATCATTCTGCAGCCCATGGATCAAGGAGTCATTTTGACTCTCAAGTCTTATTATTTAAGGAATATATTTTGAAGCTAGGCACAGCTTAGCTTCACTCCTGTAATCTCAGCACTTTGGGAGGCCGAGGGGGGTGAATCGCTTGAGGTCAGGAGTTCAAGACCAGCCTGGCCAACATGGTGAAACCTTGACTGTACTACAAAAAATATATAAAAATTAGCCAGGTGTGGTGGCACTACTTGGGAGGCTGAGGCAGGAGAATCACTTGAACCCAGGAGGTGGAGGCAGCAGTGAGCTGAGATCATGTCACTGCACTTCAGCCTGGGCAACAGAGTGAGACTCCATCTTAATAAATAAAATAAAATATGTTTTGTGAAGTTATAGCTGCCGCAGATAGAGTTTCTCTATGGATCTGGGCAAGGTAAATTGAAAACCTCCCGCAAAGGATTCACCATTCGAAATGCCATTAAGAACATTGGTGATTCATACGAGGAGGTCAAAATATAACATTAATAGGAGTTTGAAAGAAGCTGATTCAAATCCTCACAGATTAAGGGGGTTCAAGACTTTAGTGGAGGAAGTAACTGCAGATGTGTGGTGGAAACAGCAAGATAACTGGAATTAGAAGCAGAACCTGAAGATGTGACTGAATTGCTCCAATCTCATGATAAAACTTGAACAAATGAAGAGTTGTTTCTAATGAAAGAGCAAAGAACATGGTTTCTTGAGATAGAATTCATTCCTCCTGAAGATGCTATGAACATTGTTGAAATGACAACAAAGGGTTTAGAATATATAAACTTAGTTGATAGAGCACAGCGGGGTTTGAAAGGATTGATTCCAATTTTGAAAGAAGTTCTGTGGGTAAAACGCATCTCAGCTACAGAGAAATCTGTCAAGAAAGGAAGAGTTAATTGATGCAGCAAACTTCATTGTCGTCTTATTTCAAGAAATTGCCACAGTCACTGCAACTCAGCAACCACTACCCTGATTAGTCAGCAGCCACCCATATCAAAGCAAGACCCTCCACCTGCAAAAGGATTATGACTTGCTGAAGGCTCTGATGATTTCTAGCACTGTTTAGCAAGTAAGTATTTTAAAATTAGGCTGTGCACATTTTTTTAGACATAATGCTATCGCACACTTAATGGACTACACTAAAAACCTAACTTTTATATGCACAGGGAAACAAACAAATTCATGTGACTTACTTTATTGTGGTTTTAGCTTTATTGTGGTAGTCTGGAACCAAATTGTCTTATCTTTGTGGTATGCCTGTATACAAATACCATCGTGTTACAGTTGCCTACAGTACTCAGTAGAGTAACATGCTGTATAGGTTTACAGCCTAGGGCAATAGGCTACACCACATAGCCTAGGTATATACCAGGCCACACCATCTAGGTTTGTGCAAATACACTGTATGATTTTCACACAACAAAACTGTCTAATGATGCATTTCTCAGAATGTACCCCAGTTGTTAAGTGACCCATGACTGTCCTGTCCTATAAATGACTATCATTGAAATTACTCTGGAAAAATTATAAAGCGATGCATTAGTCTCAATCAGAACACTAACCCAGACAGCAATCACTAAAGGGAGCATGACAGAAAGTGAAGTGGAAGAAAAGCAATGGCGTTTGGAAATGCCTGTTGGATGTGTTGGATGCTAGGGAAATACAATCTCCTGAACCTAAGCTCGCAACAGCCCGAGGAGGTGTAATTGGCTGCATATGATCAAAGGAAGTCCAGGCTCTCATCCTGCAAAAAGTGGGGAGCTGCCCAGCTCAGTGGCTCACGCCTGTCATCCCAGCACTTTGGGAGGCCGAAGCAGAGCCTCGCTTGAGCCCAGGAGTTTGAGAGCAGCCTGGACAACATGGTGAGAGTCCTTGTCTCTATAAAAAAATCAAAAAATTATCTGGGTGTGGTGGCATCCGCCTGTGGTCCCAGCTACTCAAGAGGCTGAGAGGAGGGAAGCTCGCTTGAGCCTGGGAGGTGGAGGCTGCAGTGAGCCATGATCGTACCCTGCATTCCAGCCTGGGCAACAGAGTGAGACTATCTCAAAAAATAAAATAAAATCCTAAACAAGCGAGGAGCTATTTGATTGGTCCCCCAAGGCATCTTCTGGTGCCAAAATCAATTTGGTTGCTCCCAGAAGTGATGGTGATAAAAATAACAACAGCCAACACGTATTAAGTACACAGAAGTCAGGCGTGGAGAGCCTCAGAAATCTGCCTGACTGAACTCAGATCTGTCTGGCTTCATAGTCTAAGGTAGCATATCACACCTTATGGCATTCTTAGTGATGCCTAGAACAATCCCTTGCAAAAAGTAGACAGAGATAATTGGGCTCATGCTATTTTTTCACTTAATATACCACAAATATTTGTCAATCAATCATTTCTTCACCGCTGCTTAACATCCCATCGTTTGGAAAATCCAGGGGTCATTTCATTAATGGGGTTTTCTCACATGTGGCCATATTTCCCCCCACCCACCTCCTTTCTTTCCTCCTGTTTGCCTTCTTTCCAACTCAAGTCTGGCTAATAAAAAAAAAAATTGTAGTGACAAGGCCCTACTATGTTGCCCAAGCTGGTCTTGAACCCCTGGCCTCAACTGATTGTCCTACTTTGGACCCCCAAAGCACTGGGATTACTGGTGTGGGCCACCACGGCTGGCCCATTTCCTTCTTTTAAACTAATGCATCAGTTGTCCAGCACATGAAGTATTTCAAAAGTTGCTTTGCAATAACTTCTTTTTCACTAGGTTATTTATTTACTTTTTTTGAGACACAGTCTCACTCTGTTGCCCAGGCTGGAGTACAATGGTGCGATCTTGGCTTGATGCAACCTCTGCCTCCTGGGTTCAAGTGATTCTCCTGCCTCAGCCTCCCAAGTAGGTGGGATTACAGGCATGCACTATCGTGCCTGGCTAATTTTGTATTTTTAGTAGAAATGGGGTTTTGCCGTGTTGGCTAGGCTGGTCTCGAACTCCTGACCTCAGGTAATCTGCCCACCTCGGCCTCCCAAAGTGCTGGGATTACAGGCGTGAGCCACTGCTCCTGGCCTTCACTAGGTTATTTTTATTGCATGTACAAATATTTCTCTCCACACTACATAGGTAATATGACCCGTTCCTCATATTTACATCTAATTATTTTGGATGTTTCTAAATTAAAATCTAATTATTTGGATGTTTCTAAATTAAGTGGCCCCTGCTCTGGCCGCCCTACCCCAATGCACACAAATAACAGAGAGTTTGTGCTATGCAATTGCTCATGCTAAATTCTAAACAAGCCTTTTGTAGAGCCACATAAGGGTAACATCTTTTGGGGTCAAATATCTTCCCCAAGGAAGCCCAGCACATATTTTGTTTTCTCCAGCACATGCCATACTCACTCTGTAGTTCCATGAGGGGGAGACCCGGAACCCAGGTATGGATAGCCTCATGAAGTCACTTCATGAAGTCACTGCGATCTCTAATGTAAAAGATAAACATGCAAAGCCAAAGGCTTCAACTATAATGGCAAAAAAGCATGGCATGGGCTGGGCGTGGTGGCTCACACGTGTGATCCCAGCACTTTGGGAGGCCGAGGCAGATGGATTACTTGAGGCCAGGAGTTTGAGACCAGCTTGGCCAACATGACAAAAATTTAGAAATTTATCTCTTCTAAAAATACAAATATCAGCTGGGCATGGTGGTACTCACCTGTAGTCCCAGCTACTGGGGAAGCTGAGGCAGGAGAATTGCTTAAACCCAGGAGGCAGAGGCTGCAGTGAGTGTAGGTCACACCACTGCACTCCAGCCTTGGTGACACAGTGAGACCCTTTCTTAAAAAAAAAACAAAAAGAAAACTAAAAGCATAGCACAAAACAACAAAAAAATAAACTACAAGGAGACAGAAAGGAAAGCTAATTTTCCACAGTAAAATCTCTGTGGCTATCCAGACTGAGTAGAGAAAACACAGAAAGCAAATGATAAAGCCAATCAGTACTAGAACATGCACATCAGGAAAATATCAATTGTAGAATGGCCTCCTTCAATCCTCGGGACGGCTGACAAAACTGTTCTATGGACTGTAGATTAGACGCAACCGTTGTATTAATGTAAAAGTTCCTGAGCTTCTCATCGTACTATGTGATTTAAGAGATTATCCTCGTTCTTGTGAAATACACACTGAAATATTACAGCACAAAGGGCATGAGAGAGAAAGAGGGAGGGAGAGAACGTGACCAACATTAAAAATTGGTGAATCTGGCTGTAGGCCATCTGGAAATTCTTTGTATTATACTTGACTTTTTGAAATGTTCTGTTAGTCTGGAACTACTTTGAACTAAAAGTTAAAAAACAAAAGCCAGCAACGCATAGCCAAGGACCAGCTTTCTACTTCTCTGAGGTAGCAAGCCTTGGGGATTTTTGGGAAATGACAGCTGGATGGGTGGGAGCCAGGGATTGATGGGATCCGGGACCAGATTCCTCCTGCCTCATTGAAGGACTTGTCTATCTTCGTACGTTTCTGAGTCACATAAAAAGCAGGTGTGTTGGCTCGTCAGCCTTGGGCCTCCTGCTGCTGTTTGTGCCTGGCCTAAAGTTGTGTCACCTGCAGTCCAGCATGTGGCGTATGGTGGCAGGCTGCCAAGGCAGTGCTGGCACTGACTTCCCTCACCAGGCATAGGGAAACACGGACAGGCAGGAGAGGCAGAGGGAGTTCAGACCCCCGCTGAGATGACCATCTAGGGTGACACTCACTCTTTCTTCACAGCTCCTGCTGCTGTCAGAGAATGCGGCTTTTAACAGTCAGTAGCTGTCTTGCTTTCAATTTCAGGATGAAACCACGGAGAAACTGAGTGCTCACTATGCAAAGTATGTGCATCGCGCGGTACTGGGGTGTGCTGTTGCTGTTCTACTCCATCAGAGGGAAACAGGCAGTTTATGGTAGCCAGGGGCTTCCTGACTGCTTTGCATACCTCAGTTTCTTGGTTAGCATCCACTCAACATTGTTGACTTCTAGAAATACTACTCATACCTGGAGATGGCAGCAGTGGTATTTTTCTTTTAAAATACATCAGCTGTGACAACCAAGCTGGGTTCTGCACACACAAGGTGACCACTAGGGCTGATTATATCTACATACGCATGATAAGCAACAGTCAAATCATCAACCATCACAACCAGAAAACCTCAAAGAGAAAAGGTGGCCACAAGAATTTCCCAGACAGAAAAAGGCCAGCAGGGAGGCTCCCTGAAGGCTGTCACAGTCACATGGTGACAGCAGTCAGACTCCCTTCCTCCTGTGGCCCAGCCCAGTAACCAGCCCAGGGCTGGCTCCTCCTGTGAGTTCTTGCCAAGAGTGAGGTCAGACCCACCTTTGGAACTGAGCTGTGAAAGTCAGGTTGCCTTTGGTAAAAGCAGGTGACTCCCACTGTAGAATGTTCTTGAAATTAACAGAATTCATTCTGACATTTTCAGGAGGTGGCACCATTCCCAATGCTATGAAAATAAGAGAAAAACAATTACGACCTTCTTCCTCAAAATGGTTGCTCATGAAAAAGCCCACACCCAGCACTTGGATCTCCTCTGTGGCTCCATGTCTTCAAAGGCTACGTGGACGAGGGAGGGAGAGAGACACAGGTTGGCTCTCCTGGAGTCTGGATTTTCTTTGAGGAGCCATGAGGAGAAATTTCTGTAGGGGCAGGAGTAAAGTGGGGACATGTAAAGGAGCCTGGACTTGCGTGATGGCAGAAAGCTATGGGGGGTTGGGTGGGGTAGATGGATTTCAGATATATTTCCAGAGATAAAAATAAACTGGAGGCTTCCTGATACATTTGATGCATAAAAGCTGAGGCTAATGTTCATTTTGGGCTTAAGCACCTGGTTCCCCGATTGGAGCTCAGCTGGGGAACTCACGAGTACCATTTGAGCTGCATTAGGTTGGAGATGCTTGAGAGAGGCTGAAGTAGGAATGTCAGGGAGATAGCGGGATGCATGAGCCCAGAGGTCACACCCAGAACAGATTTGGGCTAGAGACAGAAATTATTTTCAGATCTTTTAATAGAAAATTCAAAACCTGGCCAGGTGTGGTGGCTCCCACCTGTAATCTCGCACTTTGGAAGGCTGAGGTGGGTGAATCACCTGAGGTCAGGAGTTTGAGACCAGGCTGACCAACACTGTGAAACCCCATCTCTGCTAAAAATACAAAAATTAGCCAGGTGTAGTGGCACACGCCTGTAATCCCAGCTACTCCAGAGGCTGAGGCTGGAGACTCGCTTGAATCTGGGAGGTGGAGGTTGAAGTGAGCCAAGACTACTGCGCCATTGCACTCCAGCCTGGGCAACACAGCGAAACTCAATCTCAAAAAACAAAAAAACAAAAAAGAAGAAGAAGAAGAAGAAGAAGAAAATTGGAAACCTACATGCAAATAGAAAAGTAGAATAATATAATAAACCACCATCCATCACCCAACTGGTATCAAGAGAGATATAAATGTGCGAGTTATGGGCCTATAGCCCATGTTTAATGCCAGGCTTTGGCTGAAATCCCCCAAAGGAACAGTGTCCGGGAAGGAGAGAAGAGGCCTCCAGCTCGGCAATTAGCTAGACAGAGACCTGCTAGAACAGGAGGGTCCCAAGCCGAGACAGCCTGAGGGGTTGGTGGGAAACCGGAGGGGTATCCTGGAAGGCCAGCGAAGAGTTCATGAGAAAGGAAGGCGGTGACCATCGTGTTATTCGAACCTAGGCAGTCAATTAAGAGGAGGACAGCGCCAGGCGCGGTGGCTCACGCCTGTTATCCCAGCACTTTGGGAGGCTGAGGCGGACAGATCACGAGGTCAAGAGATAGAGACCATCCTGGCCAACATGGTGAAGCCCCGTCTCTACTAAAAATACAAAAATTAGCTGGGTGTAGTGGTGGGTGCCTGTAATCCCAGCTACTCGGGAGGCTGAGGCAGGAGAATCGCTTGAACCCGGGAGGCGGAGGTTGCAGTGAGCCGAGATCGTGCCACTGCACTCCACCCTGGTGACAGAGAGAGACTGCCTCAAAAAGGTTTCAATTGAATTCGGTTTAGAAGCTATGGAGCTGGGGCGCTGGGGAGCAGAATCCAGATTTCAGGGCGCTGAGGCCTGACCCGGAAGGAGCGGAAGTGCAGCGGGTGACGGGGGCCTATCTGTAGGGAGAGCTGGCACTGAGCGGGGCAGAGACTTGGGGTCGGGCTGTCAGAGCGCTGGGGGCTTCTAGGGGCCTCCACTTGACCTGATGGTCTCCAGAGGTCCAGATGACAGCCACGGTGGGATCTTGGGTCTTTCGAGGAAGCTACTTAGACGCCCGCCGGCAGACAGATGCAGGTAGAGGAGAGAGAGTCAAAAGACGTCGAGAGTCTCCCCTTGAGTTTAGGGCCCAGACCGTCGGTAATCCGGTGCGGGCAAGGCTTCCTCCTGTTACAGAATCGACCGCAGCCGCCGCCCAGCCCCTCTCAGCAGCCGGCCGCGGCGTTTGCATCTCCGGTCCCGAGGCCAGACGGCCCGACCGGGCACTTAGTCACTTCCAGGGCGCCCAGGGCTGGGACCAAGGGTGGCATCTGGTGGGGCCTCCCGGTTCCCAAGCTCGTCCCCTCCCCGCGGACCCCTCACCTGACACCAGCAGGCAGCCGCCCACCCAGCTCCCGAGGCTCCGCGCCATGGCCGCACCGGCTGGCCGGGCGGGCGCTGGGGATGCCGCGGCCTCCGCCAGGCATACGATCCCCGCCTGCGCCCGGGAGCGCTTCTCCTCGGTCGCTTCCGGGAACCGGTGGGGCGGGGCGGGGCGGGGCGACCGGGCTCCTCTCCCGCTGCAGGCCCCACCCCACGACCCGGGTCCGCCCGCGGGGCTCCTGAGCTTGGCAGGTGCACACGAGGAGGCGGAAGCTTTGAAAGGCGCCGTCAAGTCAAATAAATACCCTACAACGCCAGCCCAGGACTGAGATCTGGATGCTGGAATGACGGTGGTGACGGTGGCTTTCAATATTTTCTAGGTTTTGTCCCAAGCACATGCACGCCCTCTCTTAATACCCTCTCTCCGCACAGGTGAGTTAAAAGCACTCCATCAGCAAATCCAATTTGAGAGGGTCTTCTTTACCCTTCTCCCCAGGAATAAATAACACAAAGCCAAGTCATTGATTACGCAAATAACTAGTTTCTTTCAGAGACTGCCGAGAAAGCGTTAATTTCCGCTTTTTTAACTTGATGAGTGGTGAGATGGGAAATTCCAGAGCTGTCCAATGTCTTGGGTAATGTACAGCACCCCCTGATGTCTGGCGCTAGGACACGACGTGAAGTCGAGCAGAGGGAGGTGAATGCGCCCTAGGCCTCTGCAGGCCACCAAGCAGAGCTAGAAGGAGTTGGTGCAATCCTAGAGACGCCAGCAGATGCACCAATCTGTGGCACAAGTATACTCTCCAATGGAAAACAAGACCAAAGTTTGTATTAAAACGTACTGTATTATTCTTTACCAATCTCCAATCACTATACAAAATTTAAAAAATACACATACACACACACACACACACACACACACACACACGCAGCCACAGAGGTCATCTCAAAAGATGAACCCGGAAATCTTTCAGAATATGAGATGCATTCAGAAGGCAGAGAAATTGATTACATATACAAAGAGTCTCTTTTCTAAGAGGTTTCCTCTTCACAGCCCTATCCTTTTGAGTTACGTTTGAGCAATTATACAAATAATTTATTCAAAGTCCTTGAACTATGACTTGTATAATTTAAGTTTTCCCCTTTTGAAGGGGCTACGAGAAAGGTTTGAGAAACTGGCTTTTGGGAGGGTGAGGGTAAGAGGGTCCTATGCCTTTCATTCATCCTGGGAGCCTCTCAGGGTTGCAGCATTTCCATCTGAGTGTTTATTCTTGCACATTTTCTCATCTTTCTCCTGGGTTCATAGGATCTTGGAAATTACCTAGTCCAATCTCTTTATTTCAGAAACAAGAAAACTGCGGCTTAGAGAGCCTAAGTCAAATGCCTAGGGTCACACAGGGAAATTGTGGGAGTTGGATTCCTGAGTCCCAGTCCTTAAACTGTTTGCTACATGACACTCTAGAAACTCCCTCCTTCCCCCTCCTCCCCCTTTTCTTTAATACGGTCTGGCTCTGCCGCCCAGGCTGGAGTGCAGTGGTGCAATCTTGGCTCACTGCAACTTTTACCTCCTGGGCTCAAGCCATTCTCCCACCTCAGCCTCCCAAGTAGTTGGGACTACAGGCACATGCCACCATGCCCAGTTAATTTTTTGTGATTTTTTTTCTTTTCGTTGAGACAGAGTTTTGCCATGTTGCCCAGGCTGATCTCGAATTCCTGGCCTCAAGGGATCCACCTGCTTAGGCCTCTCAAAGTGCTAGGATTACAGGCAGGAGCAATTGCTCCTGATCAGACTTCCCTTCCCGCCCCCCATCCCACCCAGATTCCCAGGAACTGTAATCACATGTAGTGCATTCGATTCGGAATCAGCACAGAAAGCACTCTGAAAATTGTCAGATAGGGTCTCTGAAACTTGTATGCCATATTTCTCCTGAAGACCTTGAAGCACCTTTGTGTCTGTTTTTTAATCTTAAAATATGGCACTCAGATTTTTATCCCTCTCCCCGACGCCACGTTTCCTCTCTGTCATCATCACTTGCTTGATCCTAGAGTCTATCTTTCCCACTTTGATTGCGGAGGGCTGGACAAGGTGGAACTCTGAGTGAAGGAGACAGAATGTGACACAGGTGAGGTGCCCAAGGCTCACTGACTGAAGCTTGGATGGCTCTTTCCTGTTTCCTTGTGCAGGGTTCCCCTTCTCTCCAGCTGCTCACCAGGCCCTCCTCTTTCTTTCCTGCCATCTTTGCAGCTCTTGCTAAGTGTTTTCCTTTTATTTCCCTGCTCCCATGCTGGCCCAATTTATTTCCCAGAAAAATCACAGGGGTAGCCAAGCATAGTGGCTGATGCCAGTAATCCCAGCACTTCGGGAGGCGGAGGCCGGCGGATCACTTGAGGTCAGGAGTTCAAGACCAGCCTGGCCGACATGATGAACTCCCGTCTCTACTAAAAATACAAAAATTTGCTGGGCATGGTGGCAGGTGCCTGTAATCCCAGCTACTTGTGAGGGAGGCTGAGGCAGGAGAATTGCTTGAACCCGGGAGGCAGAGGTTGCAGTGAGCTGAGATCATGCCATTACATTCCAGCTTGGGTGACAGAAGGACTCTGTCTCAAAAAAAAAAAAAAAAAAAGAAATATCACAGGGCCCTGGACCACCTCTGAAACCACTGAGAACCCTGCTCCCTGGGAAACATGATGTAGAGACATCCTAAGTACATTAGTGCAAAGGGAGGAGCACACATGCTTCCTTCAAAGTACATCACCTTGAATATGTAAACAATGCACTGAATTATACTATGTTCCCCATACTGGGAAGCTGCATAGGTGATGTCACCTGGAAGAACAGGGCACTCGACAGTTTCCTACTCCTTCTCTTGGAGAACACTCGCAGACCATAAAGCAGCGAGTTAGGGGACAAGGACAGAGAACCCTCCAGGTGCTTGTCCATCCAAGTTCATTACATAGTTTTGGAGTCATCTCGTTATATAACCATCCCCAAGGTCAGCATCTGACTCAGAAGTGTCACTCTGATCAGATGGAGCATCTTCAGGGCACAGGCCCTCTGAAGAGGGGCTGGGAAAGGTTGGCTGTGTCCCTTCCCCACTGGCCAGCACATGGCTTGATTCCATATTGACAGGATCCTCTGGGTCAACCATCTCTTCCGGATGAGATGATATCATCAGAGGGGCTTCTTCTACATCATCACTGTCCTCATCATCAAGAACCCTCAAAAACACAGAGTTTAAATCCACATTGAAGGTAATTCTGCCCCCAGGCCCCTCCGTGGAGCTGCAGTCCTCTTCGGGAAAGGGGTCCTGGAGTGGACTCTCTCTCCTCTCACAGAGCCCACTCAAGCGTTCCAACTGCTGGGGGCTGCACGTTGGCATCGTGGGGGGCTCTGCATCAACATCAGGCAGCTCAGGCTCCTCCTCAGAGTCTGGGTCTACAAACTGGGATTCTGCGGAGGTGGCGGAGGTGGCAGAGGCCCGACCTAGAGCCCTGAGGGTCAGTCCGTGCATGGTATAGCCACCGCCGCTTGTCCTGGGGGCTGCCTCGGTCTCGCTGTCGCTTTCATCATCATAATTATAATCCCACACTTTCTTCTTTCTGTTGATGTAAATGACCTCCACCATATCCATGGCTTCCAACGGTGGCAGCTCAGGAAATGGCCAGGTGAAAAAGTTACGAAAATTCTTAAAAAAAAAAAAAAAAGTCCGTATCAGCTCCTTTTAACATAATAAAACTTAATCACTGGGGCACAGAGACGCACGCCTGTAATCCCAGCTACTGGGGAGGCTTAGGCAGGACGACTGTTTGAGCTCAGGAGTTGGAGGCTGTAGCGCGTTGTGATCACGCCTGTGAACAGCCACTGCACTCCAGCCCTTAGCGAGACCTTGCCGCTAAAAAAAATAAAAAAACAAATAAACTTAGTGAGATTGACTGCACGATGATGCAGATGCAGATGATGACGATGACAGCAACAATCACAGCTAACAGTTACACCGTGCGTACTATTTGCTGGGCATGACTCTTGGTGCTTTATATATAATTTGCCTTTCCCTCATAACTGCTCTGTGAAGTCGGCTTACTATTCTTATGCCCACTTTACAGATGAGAAAAGGAGGTGCAGAGGTTAAGAAACTTGCTCAAGGTTTGTGACTGGTGAGTGGGGGCAGCTGGCTTTCAAACCAGGCAGGCTGCCTGCTGCAGAGACTGTTCTGGCCTACTCCTCTTGATTTCCTCTCTTTTGGCTGCTTCTTTACATATATATTTTTTCTTTTCTTTTTTACACATGAACAGCCAGAGGGAAGCTTCTTTATATTTTTAAGTTATTTGGCTATTTTTAGAGATAGGGTGTCACTCTGTCACTGAGGCTGGAGGGCAGTGGTGTGCTCATGGCTCACTGCGGCCTCCACCTCCTGGGCTCAAAGAATCCTCCCAACTACATCCTCCTGAGTAGCTGAGACCACAGGCATGTGTCACCACACCTGGCTAATTTATTTTTACTTTCTCTACAGATGAGGTTTCCCTACATTGCCCAGGCTGGTCTCGAACTCCTGGGCTCAAATGATCCACCTGCTTCAGTCTCTTAAAGTGCTGGATTACAGGCATCAGCCACCACGGACAGCCCTTTTTATATCTTTTTATAGGATAAATCCACTTTGTGTATATCTTCCACTGACGTAATCCAAAATAAAAAGATGATACATATAAAAATGCTTATTGTACTATTCATCATGGCCAAAGAAAGAAAAGAAAGGAAAAGAAAAAGAAATCTGAATGCCCTATAGCTGAGAAATGGTTAAATGAAAAATGGTACAATAATAATAATAATGAAATTCTATCTAATCATTATAAATTATAGGTGATGAAGTATATATATATATATATATATATATATATATATATATATATACACGTATATATATAAACATTGCTGGGAGCAGTGGCTCATGCCTGTAATCCCAGCACTTTGGGAGGCCGAGGCAGGTGGATCACTTGAGGTCAGGAGTTCATGACCAGCCTTGCCAACATAGCGAAACCCCGTCTCTACTAAAAATGCAAAAATTAGCCAGGTGTGGTGGCGCATGCCTATAGTCCCAGCTACCTGAGAGGCTGAGGCATGAGAACTGCTTGAGCCTAGGAAGCAGAGGTTACAGTGAGCTGAGGTCATGTGACTCCACTCCAGCCTGGGTTACAGAATGAGACTCTGTCTCAAAAAAAAAAAAAAAAAAGAAGAAGAAGAAGAAGAAGAAAACATAACAAGCACAGATGCACAGATACACTTACAACTGCACAATATATTATTTATAGGGATGGAAAAGAACTCAGAGTGAGAAAGCATTTTGGTGTTTACAGAAAATGAGATTTTCTTCTGTGAAAAATACTTAACTATATAAATACAAATGTTTAAGTTAAAATAAAAAGCAAAGGTAGAAATTACAAAACAACAACAACAACAACAAAAACAAAACAAAACAAAAAAAACCCAACTACCTACCAAGGCTTTGGGGAGGCTGTTTCTCAAGCATATATAACCAATCCGTTTCAGTATCACTAAGGTGCTTGTCAAGACCAATACTATAAAAAACAGAGTAATTATTCCTCCTACTTTGGCAGATTCTGCTGATTCTGAATCTGTTGATGAAAAATTAAATGACTTTATTTCAAAAAAATACAACAAACAATTGCAGATGGAAATAAATGTACATTGGTCTGGTGTTAGAAGGCAATCAAGAAACCAAAGGTTTGATACAACAGTTTTATATTGAAAAATACCAAAGACTAGAGAATAATCTGAGTGTGCATTTTTTAAACAATAGACTTAGCTTTTAAAAGTAAAATTTCCTTCAGTTTATGTTCTATAACTGCACTGTCCAATACAGTAGCCACTAGCTATAGTTGGCTGAATTTAAATGATCAAAATTAAATAGAATTAAGAGCTCCGCCTCTCAGTCACGTGAGACACATCTCCAACTTCGGTGGCCACACGAGTTAGCATGCGCTGTGGGGCAGGAAGCAGTGGGGAAGGAAAGTTTGCCTGAAAACAACCGACTGGCGTCACTCTGAGCCTGGACTTTAGCCGCGCCAGGGCCCCAAATCGGGGCTCTGCAGAACTTGCCTTGCTATTAACACTTCCCCTTAGTTTCTCATCAAAATTCCTTTTGGACAATTTCAACTTTCTGATCATAGTTATTTTCCTGAAGTGCGCCCGGGCTGAGAAGAAATCATTAGGCTCTCTTCTATCACTAAGGCTCCCTTGCACTTCAAGAAAGGTCTTCCTTAGTATTAATCCTGGAACTATAGCCTCAGGCAAAAACAGAGAGGAAAAAAAAGGAGATAAAAATGGATTATGTACTCTAAGTCTTCTAGAAGGTTAAGGAATGAATAGAAAGAAGTTCAGTAAAAACTCTTGCACTGCTAGAAAGCACATGGTTCCAGAATCCACTCTCACCCCCATTAAGAATGTGAAGAATTGGATTGTCATCTCAATGACAGTTCTAGAATCAGATCTAGCCACAGAGGCACGCCTTTAATATACACAATTCTGACATATATAGAGTTTACATTCTTGAAAAGGGTACTGTAAACCAAAATGATTTCATTGGTGAAGCAATGGCATAATACTGAGATTCTGACTCATGTACCTACCCAACTTTCATGTAATAGCTACAAAGCACTCTACGTCAACTATGGAATAGGACAGCCTATAAACCAAATTGTATAAATTGTAGTTAATATGCTAGGATAATATTCCTCAATTTGGCGTATTCTCATAAGTCTGAGAATTCTTTTTTTTTTTTTCTTTTTGAGATGGAGTCTTGCTCTGTTGCCCAGGCTGGAGTGCAATGGTGTGATCTCAGCTCACTGCAACCTCCGCCTTCCGGGTTCAAGCAATTCTCCTGCCTCAGCCTCCCAAGTAGCTGGGATTATAGGTGTGTACCACCATGCCAGGTTAATTTTTTTGTATTTTTAGTAGAGACAGGGTTTCACCATGCTGGTCAGGCTGGTCTTGAACTCCTGACCTTGTGATCTGCCCGCCTCAGCCTCCCAAAGTGCTGGGATCAGAGGCGTGTGCCACCGCACCTGGCCAAGTCTAAGAATTCTTTGGGAGAACTTAAAATTTTTGTTTTTCAGTTTGATGATAATCTAAAAAATACAAATCTTGGCTGGGCATGGTGGCTCACGCCTGTAATCCCAGCACTTTGGGAGGCTGAGGTGGGCGGATCACCTGAGGTCAGGAGTTCGAGACCAGCCTGACCAACCTGGAGAAACCCCGTCTCTACTAAAAATACAAAACATTAGCTGGGTGTGGTGGCCAAGTAGGCTGAGGCAAGAGAATCACTTGAACCCAGGAGGCAGAGGTGTGGTGAGCTGAAACCATGCCATTGCACTCCAGCCTGGGCAACAAGAACAAAACTCCATCTCAATAAAATAAAATAAAATCTCACTTGGGGTCATGACAATTATACATGCATGCTATTTTTAAATATTCATATTTGAAAAGAGATGAATCCCGTCAATATTCCAACTTAAAAAAGGAGAAGCAGTGATTGCATGCTACTGCTGTTAACTATCTTCTTCATGAAAGATGAGCCAGATCAACCCATCTTGGGAAGGAGAGATCAGGTCATGTCTTCAAAATTTGGCCTTGGACAAACCTATCTATCTCTGGATTCATTGTGGAGATATTTTAAACCGAAAATAAGAAACCTCACAAGCACATGGCTGCACTGAGTAACTGGGCTGGTAATATCTGATCCCTATAATCTTTAACTGAGAAAGAGAAACAACCCTGTGAAAAGATTGGTGATGTCTAACCTCAGTCTCTTATAGTTCCTCCCCTATTATCTATCTGTAACAAGCCACACCGCCTCCCCACTGGGTGACTGCAGTAATCAGCCCAGGGTCACCTGGCTCACACTTCAAGGCATATCGATGTTCCCTTTACATCCTAACTCAGATCAGGGTGAGCAACCTGCTCACAACCCTGTGAGGGCCCCCATTTCTTGCAACAGCTTCCAAGTTCTACATCATTCAGGCTCTTCCAGCTTCTTTGACCTGAACTGTTACTATTCTTCCCTTGTTCAGTTCACTCCTGCTGTGCCATGCCATGCCATATCCTGCCTCAGGGCCTCTGTACTTGCTGAACCCCCTCATGTGGAACTCTCTCCCCTGCTATGTCTGTGTGATTTGCTCCCTCACCCTGTTTGTTTCCCACTGCTACCGTAACAAATTATGACAAAGTTAGTGCCATAAAACAATACAAATATGTTATATTAATAGTTCTGGAGGTCAGAAGTCTAAAATGGGTTTCACTGGGATAAAAACGATTAAGGTGTTAGCAGGACTGCAGTCCTTCTGGAGGCTCTAGGAGTAGACCCATTTCTTTGCCTTTCCCAGCTTCTAGAGGCTGCTTGCATTCCTTGGCTCACGGCCCCCTCCTTCATCCTCACTCTCTGACCTCTGCTGCTGCTGTCAGAGCTCCTTCTCTGCCCCTGAGTCCTCTGCCTCTGAATCTTCTGCCTCTTTCCTTTTTTTTTTTTTTTTTTGAGACAGAGTCTCGCTCTCTAGCCCAAGCTGGAGTGCTATGGCACAATCTTGGCTCACTGCAACCTCCGCCTCTCGGGTTCAAGAAATTCTCCTGCCTCAGCCTCCCAAGTAGCTGGGACTACAGGTATACGCCACCACACCTGGCTAATTTTTGCATTTTTAGTAGAGATGGGGTTTTACCATGTGGGCTAGGCTGGTCTCGAACTCCTGACCTCAGGTGATCTACCTGCCTCGGCCTCCCAAAGGGCTGGGATTACAGGCACAAGCCACTGTGCCTGGCCAAGATCTTCGATTTCATCATACGCACAAGCCCCTTTGTTATAGAGGTTAGTCTGTTCACATATCTGGGATTAGGATGCAGACATCTTTGGGGGCCATTATTCTGCTTACCACATCTCCCTTGGGTCTTTACTCAAATGCTACCTTCTCAGGAAGGCCCTCTCTGGCCATCTGTGGTAGATGCTGTGGGTGGCCTGCCCACGTCCCCTCTTCAGTGCACACCCCCTACTGCTGCCGCACGTGTCTGCTGATACATCTCAGAGGTGATCCTTCTCTAAGGAACTGCCCTTGGCCAAAAGGAGGCCACCTCACCTGGAGGCCATGCTGTAGCTCTCCCCCAGTAACTGACTGGCTGGCTGACTTGAGGATACAGTTCATGCTTCAGAGAACCCCTTGGGATCAGGCTCAGCTGAGAGCCACAGGCTCACCTAATTTCTCTCTCCCCATCCCCACCTGTTCCCTCTTTCCCCTTCTAAGATGCCCCCACCAATAAATCACACTTGAATATGAATCACATCCCAGCCTCTGCATCTAGCAAATACAAATCAAGACACTGTCCTATTTAAAATAGCAACCCACTCCCCTCCAGATGACGTTCCCCTCACCTCTTTCCTGTGTAATTTTTTTTCTGTGGTACTTACCGTCACTTAACATACTAAATAGTTTACATTTTGATATTGTTATTCTGTCTCCTAGTGCAGTGTAAGCTCGACAAGGTGAGACGTTTTTATCTATTTTGTTCACTGCGAAATCCTCAACATCCAGGTAAGAATCGGGCTCATAATAGGCCCCCAATAAACATTTGTCAAATGAATGAATAGAGCTTTTCCTCAGGGCCCTATGATTAAAAGAGCCAATCAATTAATTTTAGGGCTTGACAAGGGGAAGGTGTTTCTCCAGATCTCTGGGCTAAAGTCCACCCCCATATCAGTCTGCCCTAAGATGGGAGTGCTTACTGCTGAGCCTGTGTTAATGCTGGTCTCGGGCTCTCCTTCCAAGATCCCTCACCATCCAAACCTGTCTGGTTTCTGAGTTTGGCTAGTTGAGGGTAGGTCAGATGGCAAGCGGATAGTGAGAGAGGCCATGTTATCGGAACCTATTTGCTTCCAGAGTTTCAAACAAGAATTTGACATCAGGTGCAGTATTTGGATAATTAGCGATACCGGTACTTGACCTGTCTTGGGTAATAATCAAAGATGACGTGTTCACACCAAGTAAAAATGGAATGGCCCGAGAGGACGCTGTTACATGAACATTTCTTAGTGGGTGAAATGGAAGAGTCAGGAGAGAAAGGGAGTTATCACGGAATTCATCAACCTCCAAAGAGCCTTCTGAGCCAGCAACACGTTCACCCTGGAACTGGGGACTGAGTTTCAATGAACCACCATGTCTGCCAGGTGATTACTTTGTTTTTATTGTCTGTAGGAGTTTTGTTTGTATGTAAGGTCAATGATGTAATAAAAAATATATATATCCAGTCTTTGTCCCTAGTTCCTGGACCAGAGCTTCAAAAAGCTGTGGAATTTCCTGAACAATAGGTGTGTCTTTTGTTAGTCCTAATGGGCCCTTTTTAGGGGCCATATATGAGTTTATACTTGTGAGGTGACCGGGACAGGGTGTGGATAGCTTCAGGATGAGGGCTGGTCCCTGGAAAAACTGACCACATGATCAGAGAGTTGGAACTTCCAGCTCTCCCTCCGACCTCTGTCCAAGGAGGGGAGAGGGCTGGAGACTGCATTCAATTCTGCAGCCCGTAATTTAATCAATCATACCTACATAATGAAACTCAATGCAGACTGTGAACACCAAGGCTTGGGGAGCCCCCATACTGGTGAACAGATGGATGTACTGACAGGGTGGTGCACCTGACTCCCCAGTGACAGAAGCTCCTGCCTTCGGGACCCTTCCAGATCTTGTCCTGTGCACCTCTTCAATGGCTGTCAATCTATTCCTTTATAATAAGATGGTCATCATCATCCTAACACTTTCCTGAGTTCTGTGAGTCATTTGAGCAAATTATCAAACCTAAAGGCAGGTCATGGGAACTCCTGAATTTGTAGCCAAATCAAATGGAAGTGCCGGTGACCTTGGCACCCAGGACTTGTGGCTGGTGTTTGAAGTGGGGGCAGCAGTTTTGTGGGACTGAGCCTTCAATCCGTGGGGTCTATGCTAACCTCGGGTAGTTGGTGTCAGAAATGAACTGAATCACTGGACAACAGGTTAGTGTCAGATAGCTGGTGTTAGAACAGAGACACGTACATGTATTTTGGATTTATATTTTTGAAAGAGCTACAGTCTGAATCCATATGCAGTTTTAGGTTTGCCTATATTTAGTTGATATTATAAAAATAACTTAAGCTAAAGGTGTCTGAGATGTTTTTTCCTTTAAAACCAGTCTGTGCATAATCTGGCCTTGAGGAACACTAGAGAATCAAATCAGACTGCCCTGTAGTGAGACCCATGTGGAGCACTATGTTACGTGCTAGGTAGCGTTCCTGTGGCTCGCTTTATTCACAAATGACCATATTGCTTTGCCAATGAAAGGAGCCAAAGTCAGTAAAATACTTGAAGAGATTTAGTCTGAGCCAAATATGAGTGACCAATGGCCCGTGACACAGCCCCAAGAGATCCGGAGGGCTGGTCAGGATGTAGCTTGGTTTTATACCTTTTAGGGAGACATAAGGCATCAATCAATGCACGTAAGACGTATATTGGTTCAGTCTGGAAAGGTGGGACAACTCAAAGTGGAGGCTTCCAGGTCATGGGCAGATTCAAGATTTTCTGATTAAAAACTTGGAGTTAATAAAAGGAAGCGTCTGGATTAAGGTAAAGGGTGGTGGAGGCCATCCTATTAAGCAGATGAAGCCTCTGCTAGCAGGCTTCAGAAAGAATAGATTGTAAATGTTTCTTTTTTGGTAGACAGAGTTACCCTCTTGTTGCCCACCCAGGCTGGAGTACAATGGCATGATCTCGGCTCACCGCAACCTCCGCCTCCTGGGTTCAAGCGATTTTTCTGCCTCAGCCTCCTGAGTAGCTGGGATTACAGGCATGTGCCACCACACCCAGTTAATTTTGTATTTTTAGTAGAGAGGGGTTTCTCCATGTTGGCCAGGCTGGTCTCAAACTCCCGACCTCAGGTGATCTGCCCACCTTGGCCTCCCAAAGTGCTGGGATTACAGGCGTGAGCCACTGTGCCTGGCCTATAAATGTTTCTTATCGGGACTTAAAAAAGTGCCAGACTCTTAGTGAATTCTCTCTTGGATTAGGAGGAAGACCTGAACTGGGAAGGGGGTTCTTTATAGAATGTAGATTTTCTCCACAAGATACAGCTTTGCAGGGTAATTTCAAAATATGTCAAAGAAATGTATTTTGGGGTAAAATACTTTGATTTATTTTAGGGCCTGCTATCCATCATGTTGGTATCTTAGTGCTACAAAGCATCTTTTTGTCAGTCTTAAGGTTTCTGTTTTAATATTAATGCTGGCCAGCTGTGCCCGAATTCCAAAGGTGGGAAGGCACAATGAGGGTCCAGACCACTCATTCCCATCACGGCCTGAAGTAGTGCTTCTGGTTTGCTTTACTTTACTTGGCCTTTGGCTGAGAGGAGGGGTCCATTCAGTTGGTTGGGGAGATTAGAATTTTATTTTGGTTTACAACTTAAAGTCATTTCTTTATAGATCCTACCTTGTTTTTATTCTGGTAAATCAGAGCGTTAAAGATACTTCTATTGGTGTCAGAGGCATCTGAGCCAGAGCAACTCCATCTTGAACAGGAGCTGGGTAAAATGAGGCGGGACCTACTGGGCTGCATTCACAGACAATTCAGGCATTCTAACTTATAGGATGAGATAGCATGTTGGCACAAGGTGCAAGTCATAAAGACCTTGCTGATAAAACACGTTGCAGTAAAGCCGGCCAAAACCCACCAAAACCAAAAACCAAAGTATTTTACTCCGGTCGTCCTCACTGCTACACTCCCACCAGCGCCATGACAGTTTACAAATGCCATGGCAACGTCAGGAAGTTATCCTATATGGTCCAGAAGGGGAGTGCATGAATAATCCACCCCTTGTTCAGCATATCAAAAAATAACCTAAAAAACGGGCAACCAACAGCTCTCAGGCTGCTCTGTCTATGGAGCAGCCATTCTTTATTCCTATACTTTCCTAATAAACTTGCTTTCACTTTATGGACTTGCCCTGAATTCTTTCTTGCACAAGATGCAAGAACCCTCTCTTGGGGTCTGGATTGGGATCCCTTTTCCCTAACTTTGTGGTAGGGACATTTAGAAGGGCTCCTTTGAGGGTGAGTTGCACAGCTTCTCACTTTTGGTAAAACAGGTGGAGACTTGAATACTTCCTGAGAAAATAATCAGCAGGAAGTCCTGAGGCTTGATTGTTCTCAATGCATAGGGAGGAGGGTTCAGGATCACATGGTTTTCTGTTCCGATGTTTGTGTAACAGAAAAAAGTTCAGCCTTCATTAGCGATTTTCTCGTATACCTGGCAAGGCTCCCTTTCATCTATGAGCGACAGCTGATGCCAGACCACATCTAGGAACTGTATCCAACGTCGCTGCTTCCACCTTTCACCCTTTAACACCACTGTATACCATGGCCTCAAGCAACTCCCCCTCTTTCAGCATTTGGCTTGAACAATGGCCACACTAGGGGCACACAGTGCTGAACTTAATCCTGACTCCCTGAAACAAAAGCGTTTCCATTGCAAGATTTCTGATCTCATCGAGTAGTGTCTGACTGTCTTTTGTTATGACAACATAAAAGTGACTCTACCAGATCGTACACACCAACCAACGGAAAACATTTCTGTGATGTGCCATTATTGGAAGAAAGACCTTTAGGGCTCCATGAATTGCAGACTCTTGTCTTTAAATAGACTTGCCCTCAGAGTAAAAGCACGAATTCTCAAAACATGAATTTTAAAAAGTGAACATACCTGATTCCTGGCAAGGTTGACGGAGGGTGCATTTTAAGGGAGACTTTATTACTGCCTCCTGATCTTTAGACTCAAAATAAACAGATACACAG
The DNA here is from genome assembly GCA_963573385.1 of Cacajao melanocephalus. Taxonomy (NCBI): domain Eukaryota; kingdom Metazoa; phylum Chordata; class Mammalia; order Primates; family Pitheciidae; genus Cacajao; species Cacajao melanocephalus. Next base: position 20,939 of record CAUYLG010012717.1, on the reverse strand, counting down.
TAGTTTGTGTTTGGAATTAACTTGTCAATGACATAGGTGAAATTTCCAGTCATGTTTCTTTTAATTTCAGGTTTATGCTGTAAAAATAAGCAAAAAATCAGTAAGACTATGAGAATTTCATTCAGAGGCAGGCCTTAATCTCTTTTGGGATTTGTCTGCAAACAGAGTTAAATTTATCACTGGCTTGGTAAGAAAAAGGATCTATAAGTCACCTGGAGCAAGTAATTGATCAGACTACATGTACATGCACTTATATACACCCGCACACACACACATATTTTCTAACCATGAAATCTAGTCTAGCAATTTCATTTTACAAATGAGATAAAGGTCTTCAAAGAGGAAGAAATGTCTCTGTGACGTCATTTTTACAAGATTATCTTCTCTCATGGATAGTGTGTGTCTACTTCACACTTGAAAAAGTACCTTCACAAATATTAACTCTTTTGACTTTCAAAACAGTCTGCAAAATAGGCATTATCTCCATTCAACATATGAGAAAACTAGCTCATCGTGGCTAAGTAACTTCCCCAAGGCCAGAGAACTTGTCTGTGACAAAATTGACTGATGGCTAGTTTCTCATCTTCTCCCTTTATCATATTTATATGATATGTAAAAAATATGTACATATGATATATATGCACACATGTGTAATATATATACATATATACAAATATATGCAATGTATATATTTAGATAGGACTTCACTGTGTTGCTCAGGCTGGAGTGCAATGGCATGATCTCGGCTCACTGCAACCTCCACCTCCTGGGTTCAAGCAATTCTGTCTCAGCCTCCTGAGTAGCAGAGATTACAGGCACCTGCCACCACACCCAGCTAATTTTTGTATTTTTTGTTTTGTTTTGGTTTCTCTTTTCTTTTCTTTTTTTTTTTTGACAAAGTCTTGCTCTGTCGCCCAAGCTGGAGTGCAGTGGCCCAACCTCAGCTCACTGCAACCTCCGCCTCCCGGGTTCAAGTGATTCTTCCGCCTCAGCCTCCTGTGTAGCTGGGACTGCAGGTGCAGGCCACCACGCCCGGCTAATTTTTGTATTTTTAGTAGAGACAGGGTTTCACCATGTTGGCCAGGCTGCTCTTGAACTCCAGACCTCATGATCCACATGCCTCAGCCTCCCAAAGTGCTGGGATTACAGATGTGAGCCACCCACTATGCCTGGCCTAATTTTTGTATTTTTAGTAGAGATGGGGTTTCACCATGTTGGCCAGGCTGGTCTTGAACTCCTGACCTCAAGTGATCTGCCCACCTTGCCTCCCAAAGTGCTGGAATTATAGGTGTGAGCCACTGCGCCTGGCCATCTTCTCCCTTTAAGCACTTTGCCTCTTCTTTCCTATAGTTGTGTTCCACTTCAGAATTTAAAAGATGATATGAAGGTTCTTTCATGAATAGCTTTTGTGTCATGTTTTATAGCTTTTAAAATACATTCTTACTAGCAGTTTTATAAATGAGGATTCCTAGCAGCTCAAATACAGCCTTCAGTAATAATGTGTTTCTGTAAATTTCTTTTTGGGAGGAGGAGTTGGTAAACAAACTTACAACCCAACAAACTAAAAGCTTCCCCTCCAGTGGCCACCACACATCCTCCTTCCCTATTTGGAAAAACTCCTTAGAAGAATGAGCTCTTTTCACTGTCTCCAATTTTTCTCCTCCCTGCCTTTCTTGAATTCACTACAACCAGCTCTTTGCCCCTGACTCTATTAAAACTACTTTTATCAAGGACACAATGTTGCCTAATCAGTCCTCTTCTAACTTGTCCCATTTGCAGCACTGAACTCAGTAGACCACTTTCTCCTTCTGGAATGTTCTTCTCTCAGCTACCAGGACACCACTCTAACCTGTTTTTCTCCCTACCATGCTGGTTGCTCTTTCTCAGTCAATTTTGCTGTTTCTTCCTCATTTGCTAGATCTCCAAATTTTGGAATGTTTCCAGACTCTGTCCTTGGACGTCTTCTTTCCTCTCTGAGTGTCTATTCCTAGGTGATCTCATCTGGTCTCAGGGCATTCAGCATGCACCAAGAAGCCAATGACTCCCAGGATATCTTTCTAGCTGGGGGTTCTCCCCTGGACTCCAGACTGGCACATCCAGCTCCTGCCCCACGTCTCCTCCTAGATCCCTTACAGGCACCTGGAATTTAACATGTCTCAAACCCTCCAGCCCTATCTAAGCCTCCCTAGCTTCATCCATAATCGTCCATCATTAATGGGGAAGTTAGTCTTGTTCCATGTGCGAAATATCTGCAGAATTCGATGCCTTCTTACTACTCACTAGCCCTCTACTATCAAGGTCAAAGTCACCACCATCTGTTGCCTGGATTATACCAATGGCTTATTTTTTTTTCTTGATTTAATTTGAAGGCTATTTTCTTTATGAAGACGATGCCTACTAAGTACAGTGTTTCCTCTTACAGAGTAGTCAATATCCTAATAAGCCTCAGTCTCTTATTTTAGAAATCATAATCTAAAACATGGAGTTAGTTGCTTATGGGGTGAACACAAACGAGACATGATTGAAATAGGAGATTTAATGATACTTGACATAGTCCTTAGGCCACATAAACTTATTTTCCCCCCATTTTTGCTCCTTTACCTAGAGTGTTGATTATAATCCATGTCCATATTAAAGGAAAAATGGTAATATATATAATTTGTTACTGCCTATTAAGTGACTGGCACCCTGACTGTGTCTTAACTGGTCTCCTAACTCCCATCTTTGCCCCGACCGTTTATTTTCAACACTCCAGCCAGGTTGCCGTGTTAAGCCTTGGGTCCTCCAGGAGCTTCCATCACACTCAGAAGACCCAGAACCACAAAGTCCTACGAGGTGTAGCCGCATTTACTCTCTGACCTCACCTCCTCCTCATCTCCCTCCTGTTCACTCCATTACAACCACCTCTCCCTGCTGTTTCTGAAACACACCACGCCCACTCCAGCCGCAGAGCCTTTGAACTTCCTGTGCCCTCTGCCTGAAATGCACCTACCCTGATACCTCTCAGGCTGGTCTTGCAAGGGTTTTATACTTGGCAAAGGGCTCTACAGATGTAAGCTGCTGTTACAGCACGGCATACCGGTGAGAGCCATTCTTCCACTTCCACTTATTCCAGCATTCACAGGGGTAGGGAAGACAAAAGTGGAAGATCCAGGTCTGTCTGATAACAGATGACCTTGAGGTTACTGACAGTCAGGTCGTTCGCAGAAATCAGGAGAGGACAGAACCTGCCAGGAGAGCCACTTCCTTACTGTGTGTGAGGGCCAAGAGGCAGCCACAGATGTTTTTCACGGACAGCTCAGCTAAACCCTGCTTTTCAAAGAAATCTCTCCAGGGCTCACTGAAATTTGGCTGTAGTCTGCATCTCCCTCCCATGTCCTCTCTCTCCTGTGTATCCCTTGATGTTGTGCATGTGCCTTATTCCTTTTTTGTTTTTTTGAGATGGAGTCTCGCTCTGTCACCTAGGTTGGAGTGCAATGGCGCGATCTCAGCTCACTACAATCTCGGCCTCCTGGGTTCAAGCGGTTCTCCTGCCTCAGCCTCCCAACTAGCTGGGATTACAGGTGCCCGCCACCATGCCTGGCTAATTTTTGTATTTTTAGTAGAGATGGGGTTTCACCATGTTGGCCAGGTTGGTTTCGAACTCCTAACCTTGGTGATCTGCCCGCTTTGGCCTCCCAAAGTGCTCAGATTATAGGTGTGAGCCACGATGCTTGGTTGTGGCTTATTCTTTTAAAGAAGACTGTGCTGAGGTTTAGATCAATCCAGTGAAAGAACTATAGTGACTTTTTCCCTAAGTCCAGACCATACTGACCTGACCTTTTAGCTTTCATTGTTCAACTGCATATTTTCCTTTGAAAAGAGAGAGAGAGTCAAGTGCATCGACTGCCCACCAGAACTGTTTTGATTCTAACAGGAGGAGCCACTTACCTTCTTAACAATCCCCTCTGACTGTTCTTCAATGATGAGTGACAAATCAAACTGCAATTCTTCCTCAACAACAGATGGAAGTTTCACTGTCACATGAATGTGGCTGGTAAAATCAACAATCTCAAACTCTGGCGGTTCAAACGACACTTCAGAAAACAAAGTCAGAAACAAACCCCAATGTCAATTAATAATTGCATAATGACAATGCCTCTCATTGTCCTGGTGCAACCTTACTTCTTTTAAAGAAAAACTATTTATTTATTTATTCTTTGAGATACGGTGTCACTGTGTCGCCCAAGCTGGAGAGCAGCTGCCCCATCTCAGCTCACTTCAGCTTCTGCCTCTCAGGCTCAAGCGATCCTCCTGCCTCAGTTTCCCGAGTAGCTGGTACTACAGGCACACACCACCACACCTGGATACTTTTTGTTTTTTGTAGAGACAGGGTTTTGCCATGTTGTCCAAGCTGGTCTCAAACTCTTAGACTCAACAATCCACTCACCTCAGCCTCCCAAAGTGCTGGGATTACAGGCATGAGCCACCAAGCCCAGCTCAGCTATTTTCTTTTTAATCTGCCTATGATCCTAGGTGTAGCATGTGTTATTTTTATTTTATTAGTGAAAAACTGAGAATAATATAAGTGAAATGATTGAAAATTACTACAGGAAATCAAGGACAGATGATTCTGGAACGGAAGCCAGTAACTTTCCCTATTTTCAGGCTATATTCGAAACATAAAATTAAAAATGACTTCTTCATATTACAAAGTCATTGTAGAAATATAAAAAAATACAGACAGGCAATTGTCTTTGAATGTGATTAATTATCTTTTGTCTATGCTGTGTGTGTACAAATATATACATATACAAACTAGTATGTATATATGTATATGTATATACACACGTACATATATACACACACATATATACAAACTGAAGTTGAATCAGTCTAACCTATACTGTTTTGCATGGTATATATTTTTACTTAACCATATTTCATTAACATATTAATACACAGTTACCTACAACAAGGGCTGGTAAACTTTGGCCTTCGGTTGTAGACTTTTGCACAGCCTTCAAGTTCAGAATGGTTTTTATTTATTTATTACTTTCTTTAGAGATAGAGTCTCCTTCTGTCATCAGGCTGGAATGCAATGGTGTAATCACAGCTCAACATGACCTTGAACTCTTGGGCCCAAGTGATTCTACCACCTAAGCCTCCCGAGTAGCTGGGACTACATGCATGCACCACCAAAAATAAAATAAGTCTTTTATTTTTATTTTTGTGGAGATAGGGCCTCACTACGTTGCTGAGGCTAGTGTCAAACTTTTGGGCTCAAGTGATTTCCACCTTGGCCTCCCAAAGCTGGGATTACAGGTGTGAGCCACTGTGATGGGTCAGGTAAACAAAAATGGAGAGGAATACGTGACAGAGACCATGTGTGGCCCACAAAGTCTAAAGTGGTTCTTCTCTGGCCCTTTATAGAAAATCTGCCAAGCCCTGATTTACACTATAATTTTTCATTGCTAATGCTATTCCACTAAGTGACTGTATCATGATTTAACTGATTCACTGTTTTGAGCATTTAAATTATCTCTGATTTTTATTAAAAACAATGTATCACGGGGTATTCTTGCAGTTAACTTTTTGCATTTGTCCTTCACGTTCTTTCTTTCTCTCTCTCTCTCTCTTCTTCTTCTTCTTCTTTTAATGTAGAGATGGGGTTTTACCATGTTGCTCAGGCTGGTCTTGAACTCCTGAGCTCAAGCAATCCACAGGTCTCGGCCTTCCAAAGTGCTGGGGATTACAGGTGTGAGCCACTGTGCCCAACCTTAATTTCTTTGAGACAAATTACTAAAGAATTCTGGATTAGAGTAAGCACATGTGAAGGTTTTTAATACATGCTGTCAATTACCTTCAGATGGATCATGCCAAAGCACACTCTTTGTATTCCCTCTAAACCTGGGCATTTACGTATTTTTTGTATTTATTATTTGAGTCATGAAACATATCTTACTGTTACTTGAATATACATTCTTTAACAACCCAAATACCATGACCTGTACATTCTGATTTTCTTTCTTTTCTGTGTGTATACACAGATGTCTGTTTATAGACATACACAAACATGCACACAATTCCAGTAAATCTCATATCCGGATTGTTTGCCACAGTGGGATTCAGTCATCCTTACCACTTTGCTAAGTGTGTGTGAGCACACGCACACCCACACAGCCTACAACAGGAGACTGAGACCGAATCGTTCTCTTGGAAACTAGTTGTAAAGTGGGAATCGAGAAAGCAACAGAGCTGGGGCTGTTAACACAGTGCATTAGGGAGCTGACTTGAGTCATCTGGGAGGCTGAGACCCATGGATCGCTTGAGTTCAGGAGTTCAAGACCAGCCTGAGACCTAGGGAAAGAAAGAAGGGGCGGACCTGTTCTTGGGGTCCAGTCTTCTCCTCTGAGCTTTGGGTCCTAGGTGCGTGCACACCTGGTGTTCACACACACAAGAACTACTGGGTTATAATGTGGGGCTGGAGTTGCTATATTAAGAAAACACTGGGGCCGGGCGTGGTAGCTCACACCTGTAATCCCAGCACCTTGGGAGGCTGACATGGGTGGATCACTTGAGGTAAGAAGTTTAGAGACCAGCCTGGCCAACATGGTGAAACCCAATTTCTACTAAAAGTACAAAAAATTAGCTAGGTGTAGTGGCGTGTGCTTGTAATCCCAGCTACTATAGAGGCTGATGAGGGAGAATCGCTTGAACTCAGGAGATGGAGGTTGCAATGTGCCGAGATCATACCACTACACTCCAGCCTAGGTGACATAGAGCAAGACTGCATCTCAAAAACAACAAAAAAGAAGAAAGAAAACACTGGGCCAAAGAGATGGGGCAGCTTAGACCCAGCCCATCTGAACCAGGCTCCACACTTCCTGTCAAGCTGTGATACTGAAAAAGAGCAGCTCCCACTGCCTTACATAGGCATTGGGCAAATCAGCAAAGTACAAATTATCATTCCATTTTTCAGATTAAAAAATCCATGGCTGGGCGCAGTGGCTCACGCCTGTAATCCCAGCACTCTGGGAGGCTGAGGCAGGCGGATCACCTGAGGTCAGGAGTTCGAGACCAGCCTGACCAACATGGAGAAATCCCATCTCTACTAAACATACAAAAAAAAAAAAAAATTAGCCAGGTGTGGTGGCGCATGCCTATAATCCCAGCTACTCAGGAGGCTGAGGCAGGAGAATCACTTAAACCCAGGAGGTGGAGGTTGTGGTGAGCCAAGATCACACCATTGCACTCCAGCCTGGGCAACAAAAGCGAAAACTCCATCTCAAAAATAAAAACAAAAAAATCAGAAAACCAAGGCTCAGAGAAGCAAGGCAGTCCACAGTTACAGAGCTAGGAAGTGGCAGCCAGGAAATGAGCCCAGCCCCGAGTCTAAAACACCTTTGCAGACTTCCTATTTCATGGAATAGCAAATAATAATGATCTTGATGATGAGGACGAGGTGGAGAAACAGAGATCAACTCACTGTCCGTGGCCAGCCAGAAATTGTGTGTGCAAGTGAACAAGGTTGTGTTCCCGCTGAATCCTTCTAGGTTGATGAGGTAGAGCTCGTGTGCGCTTTTCCACTCATCTGTGAGGTCACAAAATGATCTCGTGGTATTTGCGCAGTTCTTAACCGTCTTCATATCTTCTGGTTTACTTTGGAAACCAGAAAAAAAAAAATGGAAAAAGGAGAGTGTTAACATTGACAGAATGAGAGGCTATTTTTGGGTGCCTCACTTCACTGTTTCCTTTAGGCTCTGCTCAAATACCACTGTATCAATAGTCTTCCACAACCATCTTATTGAAAATGAAACATCTTACGCCCTCCCCACCCCTGCACTTTCAATCTCTCTCTCTCTTCTTGATGGTTCTTTGTAGCATTTACCTACACCTGTCACATTGTGCTTTGCTTACTGATGTCTCCATTTATATAATGTCTACTCCAAGAGGGCAGGGACTTTGGTTCACAGTTGGACCCCCTGGCATGTAGTAGGTACTCAGTAAAATTTGCTGGATGAATAAATCAATGAATGAATGAAACTTGAGCACTCATGGTAGACACCTCAGATCTCCCTCCCTCTATGGGACAATCATGAATTCCTTTCCTGAGAACCCCTTCCTCTCTGGCTAAGACTAGATGATCCAGTCCTAAGTCAGACCTGGGCTATTTCAGGGACAACACAGACATCTCATCTTCCAAGCTTCAGAAAGTTAGCTGGATGATACATATGACCACTCAATGCGGAGAAAAACTTTAAGACTTTAGCAGGCACCCAAGAGAAACTCACAAGAGATCTTCCACTGGCTTAGTCAGTAAGCAGTACCAGCAGCAGCTCTAGGCCAAATAAATAATCAACAAAAGGACATTTCAAGGGACTGCTGGGTCAAAGCAATGACTTATAAGAGTGACTGGTAGGCATGGGAAGAAGAAAGACAAAAAGGACTCCATCCATCATGTCATGAATCCTTGCAGCAACCCCTCTGCAGAGCATTAGCTTAGGGGCTGAGCTCTGTGCCAAGTGTCAAGCTGGTTAGTGACCAAACCAGACTCTGGACCCAGGCCTGTCCCAGACTAGGCCAGGCAGCTTTCTGGTGTCCCACCACAGTAATGAAAAGTGAATATAAACCATCAATATGGTCAACAGACCTTTGGACTCCTGTCCCCAGATAATAGGACTTTTAAACATCCAGACTGACTGAATTAGAGAAATCACTGCCAAACCCATACAGAGGAATTATTTTGTATGTGAGGTTCTGACCTGTAGAAATTGGCTTTGATGATATATATAAGCTGTGTCAAAATAGATTTGGATTATTAAAGTATTCAATTTAATTAAAAATGGATGTATGATGGTGTTTTGTTTTTGGCCTTTTAAGGCTCTGAATAAGAAACACAGAGAGAAGGGGAGCGAGATAGGAGAAGGGAGAGACAGAGAGGGAGAGGAAAAAAAAAAGATCACCTCTTCTCCCACTCCCCATATAACAGAACAATAAAATGTTTCCCAAGAGAAAATGAAATACCACACCAACCTCATGATCGTGTACACTAATGTATAGTGAGTTGGTACAATGGAGTGGTTTTTTAACTCCCATGATAAGATGGACCGGAAATTTCGCAATGATATCTTTACAGTGCAAGATTCCTTTGCATAACCTAAAGAGAAGAGGAAAACACGCATTGAAATTTGGAATCCAAGGTTGTATCCTGGCCACTGTTCAGTCATTTCTTGGATCTAGAACCCACACCTCTGGCAGATAACCCCTCCAGAGAGCCCTGGGATCTTGAAAACAGGAAGTCTATTGTGCATGAGAAATAAACTAACAAGTTAACAAGCAACATGTTGTCAGGGCAGGCAAGCATAGGAAACAGGAACTGTGCACTGTGTAAACAGAATCTGGACAGAAGGGCTTCTTCACTCGACTGTCCTTAAATGGTTCACTGGGACCAAATTAACCCAGGCCACCCCAGCTCACAATGATGCACTTCCTTTCTCTCTCCCCTACCCATTTTTCTTCCTCAAACCATTCTCTCAGCTCAGCTCCCAGCTCCTCCGTGAAATCCTCCTTAAGTAGCTCAGCCCATTGCAAATTTTCCTTCCTCTGCATTCCCCAGCACATTTATTCCCCGGATCACAGAGAGCAGGGGAGTATAACGTGTGCCCAGACTGGCCCTTTCCAGGCATTTAAGCCCCGTAACAATGCTGAAGTAGGCAAGAGACTCATTTTGCAGACCATGAAACTGAGCTGAATTATACAATGTCATGCAGGTGGGAAGTAGCAGTGATAAATGAGACATTAAAGCCACATTTGCCAAATTCTGCCTTATATGGTTACATTTTTAAAGATCAGCTGAGTTTCCTGTGGTTAGGGCCCAGGCCTTTGCTTCTCAATTGCCAACTCTTCACTCTCCATCAATGCTTAGCACAAGGTTGGATGCATATTTAATGGTTAGTGAAGTTTTGTGGACAGATTTATTTATGTAGCAAGAAGTTTAGTTAAAAAAATTATCTTCATTTATCTGAAACAAGCAGGAATAATATAAATTAAAGAGGAAATATTTCTGGGCCATTTTTTTTTTTGTCTGGCATAGTCTGTGTCTCCTCATTCTTCTATTAGTGAGATTATTAAGAGTTTGAATAATCTTAGAAGTCTTAAAATGATCTCTAGTGTTAATTTCTTAAAGTAGTTTTATGTCTCTGGGAAAACCAGAGTCAGTTCATGTTAGCTCCTTTTACAGAGAAAGAACCCCAATAAAATAGGCAATTGATGTACAGTCAGGAATCGAATCTCCCACATTTTATACTTCCGAATGGTTGCCCCAATACTTTCACTCTTACACAAAATTTGTGAAGCCAAAAAACATCTCTTACCAGGCAAATCATGTGAAATACCAAAGGTGAGGCTGATACACACTAGGAAGAAGAAAACACATTAGAGAAGCAACAGGTTTATCTGGGCTCAACCTGCAATGAGAACTCTAAGTCTGGAATTCTTTAACACACATTTACTACTATCAGATTGAGACTTTCCATGTGCTAAAGAAGAACGCTCATATAGATGGTCTTTACTCTACATTGGTGCCAGCATCACATGGTTCAAGGACTGCGACCTGAGTAGATCTGAAATAAGACCCATTTGGGAGCCGACACTAACAACAATATGTACGGTCCCTGTTCTGCCCTGCTTTTTCCACTTAAAAATATATTTGGGGCTGGGCGTCGAGGCTCACGCCTGTAATCTTAGCACTTTGGGAGGCCGAGGTGGGTGGATCACACAAGGTCAGGCCAACAAAGCGAAACCGCGTCTCTACTAAAGATACAAAAATTAGCTGGGTGTGGTAGCGCGTGCCTATAGTCCCAACTACTCCTGAGGCTAAGGCAGGAGAATCACTTGGTAACCCGGGAGGCGGAGGCTGCAGTGGGCTGAGATTGCCCTCTACATTTCAGCCTGGGTGACAGAGCGAAACTCCATCTCAAAAAAAAAAAAAAAAAATGCTGGGCGCAGTGGCTCATGCCTGTAATCCCAGCATTTTGGGAGGCCGAGGAAGGCAGATCACTTGAGGTCAGGAGTTTGAGACCAGCATGGCCAACATGGTGAAACCCTATCTCTACTAAAATACAAAAACCCAAGTGTGGTGGCGGGTGCCTGTAATCCCAGCTACTTGGGAGGCTGAGGCAGGAGAATCGCTTGAACCTGGGAAGTGGAAGCTACAGTGAACTGAGATAGTGCCCTACACTCCAGCCTGGGAGGCAGAGTGAGATTACATCACACACACACGCGCGCGTGCACGCACATACACACACACTCACACACACACACACACACACACACACACACGGGAGATCTTTAACAGCAAAAAAATTTCCTTGTTTTTGTTTAAGTGCTTGGGCTGGCTGAGGGAGTATCCTGAGAGGCTACTGTCCATCCCAGACATATTCTCAGGATATGAAGAAGCATGTTGCTGATTAATCAGCTTTATGGGTAAAAGGCATTTATCAAAGATCGGGGAGGAAAAAAGGATGTCAGGAGAAATCACATTTCAAATTACAGGTGAGGATAGTCCCAATCATTACTGAGCCTTAAGACACTCTTTTGCTTTCCTAAAATCAACAGGACAGAAATCTACATGGACTCTATAGCACTGGTGTCAGGTTTCTACCTGCTTTCCATTTAACTCTTGACATTGAACAGGCTGGTACTGGGTTCTCTACTCAGGGAAATGGGTTTGCTACTCCCTGCCAGGGCTCTCAGTGAGGATGGCATCATAGCTTGCTTCTATAAGAGCTAAGATAGGGCTGGGTGTGGTGGCTTATGCCTGTAATCCCAGCACTTTGGGAGGCTGAGGTGGGTGGGGATCATGAGGTCAGGAGTTCAAGAACAGCCTGGCCAAGATGGTGAAATCCCACCTCTACTAAAAATACAAAAATAATAATTAAAAAAAAAAATAGCCAGGCACAGTAGCAGGCACCAGTAATCCCAGCTACTTGGGAAGCTGAGGCAGGAGAATCGCTTGAACCTGGGTGGCAGAGGTTGCAGTGAGCTGAGATCACGCCACTGTACTCCAGCTTGGGTGACAGAGTGAGCAAGATTCTGTCTCAAAACAAAAGAGCTAAGATAAAAAGTAGCACTTACCCATGAGAAACAAAATAAGTGATCTGATGGCAGAGGCATTCTGGCTCAAAAGCATCTTTGCTATTTTTAGAGTCTTCTTTTGACTTTTACATCTGAAAAGAAATCAACATTAGGTGATCAAAATTCTGAAGTGTCTAATTAAATTGCAAATATAAAAATGGGGGCAAAGACAAGACAACAAAAGACCTGTGAGGAAGGGCAAAATTCCTGGCTCCAGGAACTGGGTCATTACCCCCTTTATTCAAGCGAGTCTGGTCTCAGCTTCTGGGCCCAATCCCCTAACTAGTCAGGAAGGAATTTTAAATTTAACTTTTGAACAAGCAACAGTCATTGGGTTAAAAAATTTTAAGCATACAAAAATAATTTTTAAAAATAGTGAAAAGTATTGCTCCCTTTATGAAAAGACTTTTTTTTTTTTGTGAATCCTTCAGTGTCTTCATGCATAAGCAAAACCAAACACATATTCCTAATTTTCCCATCTTTTAGACAAGAGATAGCATGTAGAGTCCTTGTTCCACCCTGCTTTTTTCACTTAAAAATATATTTGGGAGATCTATCTTTGTTTTTAAATTGGTTGCATAACGTTCTGCTTGATAGACACACCATTATTTATATCATTAGACCCCTATTATAGACATGTGAATTATTTCCAGTCTCTTCTGTAAAGAAATCTCTTGGATATGCACCATTTTTGCACATGTGCTGGTTTAAGTGTGGGAACATTTCCAGAAGTAGAATTGCTAGACAAAGGACATATCAGTTAGGGTTCTGGCAGGAAACAGCACATTCAAATTACGGTAGTTTTTTTTTTTAATTAATTTAAGGAGTACACGTGCAGTTTTGTTAGATAGATATATTGCATAGTGGTGAAGTTTGGGCTTTTAGTGTATCCATCACCTGAATAGTGTACGTTATACCCATTAAGTAATTTTTCATCCCTTGGCTGGGCATGGTAGCTCACGTCTGTAATCCTAGCACTTTGGGAGGTTGAGGCAGGCAGATCACAAGGTCAACAGAGCGAGACCATCCTGGCCAACATGTTGAAACATTGTCTCTACTAAAAAATACAAAAATTAGCTGGGTGCGGTGGCGCATGCCTGTAGTCCCAGCTACACAGGAGGCTGAGGCAGCAGAATTGCTTGAATCTGGGAGGCAGAGGTTGCAGTCAGCCAAGATCGCACCACTGCACTCCAGCCTGGCATCTGGTGACACAGAGAGACTCTGTAGCAAAAAAATAAATAAATAAATAAATAAAATAAAAAGGCAATCAATCAGAAATGCTTTAAAAAAAATTTCTCATCCCCTAACTCCCCAGGCCCCCTCCACCCTTCTCAGTCACTAATGAGTATTATTCCATACTATATGTCAGTATGTGTACATTCTTTACTAATAGTTCCTACTTAGAAGAACATGCTGTGTTGATTTTCTGTTTCTAAGTTATTTCTCTTAAGATAATGGCCTCCTGTTCCTTCCATGTTGCTGCAAAAAACATGATTTCATTCTTTTTTATGGCTGAATATATTGTGTATACATATATTTGTAACCTTTATTTATGTATTTTTTTTGAGATAGGGTCTCGCTGTGTTGCCTAGTCTGGAGTACAGTGGTGTAACCATGGCTCACTGCAGCCTCAACCTCTGAGGCTCAAGCAATCCTCCCACCTGTCTCCCTAGTAGCTGGGACTACAGGCATGTGTCACCACACCCAGGCTAATTAAAAAACTTTTTTTTTTTTTTTTTTAGTAGAGACAGGGTCTCATTATGTTGCCCAGGCTGATCTCAAACTCCTCCTGGATTCTTACCTTGGCCGCCCAAAGTGCTGGGATTACAGATGTGAGCACCGCACCTAGCCACATGTTCTTTAGCCAATCATTTGTTGATGGACACTTAGGTTGATTCCATATCTTTGCAACTGTGAACAGTGCTATATACTGAGAAATTCATTGTTAGGCTACTTCATTGTTGTGCAAACATCACAGAGTATACTTAGACAAACCTAGATAGCATAGCCAATTCTAGGCTATAAATCTGTGCAGCATGGTACTGTGCTGACTACTGTAGGCAACTGCAACACAGTGGCATTTGTCTATCTGAACATATCTAGACACAGAAAAGGTACAGTAGAAATATGGTGCAATCTTATTACACAGGAGATGGCTTCCTTCCTTGCCTCCTGGTGACTCATACTTCACTTGGAACCACATTCCTGATTACTAGATACATTAAAAGAGAAAATGGTTACGAATTTCAGGCCACCATCATATAAACGGTCCATCTTTGCCCAAGACATCATTAGGGGGTACAGGACTGTATTTACGAATGTGTGAGCAGGCTGTAGGCAAACCAGAAGGGAGAGTATAGAACCTGCAGCTCACAACATTGAGGGCTGTGGCCACTCTGGGGCCCCAGGAGGGAGAGTACGGAACCTGCAGCTCACAACATTGAGGGCTGTGACTATGCTGGGCCTGGAGAACGGAGAGTATAGAGCCTGCAGCTCACAACACTGAGGGCTGTGGCTACTCTGGGCCTGCAGAAGGGAGAGTATAGAACCTGCAGCTCACAATGTTGAGGGCTGCGGCTACTCTGGGCCTGCAGAAGGGAGAATATAGAACCTGCAGCTCACAACGTTGAGGGCTGTGGCTACTCTGGGCCTGCAGAAGGGAGAGTATACAACCTGTAGCTCACAACATTGAGGGCTGTGGCCACTCTGGCCCTGAAGAGGAGAAGGAGCCAACACTGCAATTTGTAAGGAGAAACTCCTACATGGGCAGCTATGACATGAGACCACTGGATATAGCCAGACCAAGAGGACAGTGCAGGCAGGGGGGTGGGTCTGAAGAAGCAGACATTAGAGACCTGGCAATGGGACTATGCATCTGTAATTTGAACAGAAACTGTCATGCCAGCCACCCTTGGGGCTGTACCACTTTACATAACCACCTGTAATGTGCGAGAATTTTGGTTTCCCTGCTATCTATTCTTAGAGGTATATCATCAAGCTCTTGGATTTTTCTCAAATTCATAAATGAAAACTTGTCTTTCACATTAATTTGTATTTCTCTTACTCTAAGTGTGATTAAACATCTTCATCTTTTCATAGGTTTAAGAGCGATTGGTATTTCCTTTCTGTTAATTGTGTGTTTGGCAATTTTTCCACTGAGCTGTTGCTATTTTCTTACTGGTTTGCAGGAGCTTTTTTTAAGTAGAAGGGAAACTGTGATATGAGTCACATCTTTTTCTTCTCTCCTCAGTTTGTCACTTGCCCTTTGAGTTGCTTGTGCTGTTTAAAAAAACCAACCCCACTCCCCAAAAAAACGGCCAGAAGTTTTTGTTTCATATTTTCAGATTTAAAAGTATTTTCTTTCTTAGCTTCTAAATTTTGAGGCACAGTCAGAAAGTCTTCCCTACTCCAAGGTGAGAAAGAAATTCTTCAAGAATTTTAAGGAGCTCCAGTAGATATTGTCCCTTCTCTCTCTCAGATACGTTGTCCCATCCACTTGACTAAGACCTATAGATTGTTGGCATTCTTCTGTCTCCCAAACACTGGGGAAATATCATCAAAATGAAAAAAAGACCACGAAATCGCAGACTTGTCATGGCTTGTGGTGACTGTCTGTGGCTGGTGGCAGAGAAGACTTTACCATGGCAGTTTAGGTCAAGAAAAACAGATTTATTAGAGAAAGTAAGAAAATACGTTGCAAGGGAGCAACGGGCAGGTCAGCAAGAGAGGGGCTGACTGCCAGGAGACAAAGTCTGGCTGGGGATTTTATAAAATGCAGCTTGGGCTGAAGAATGCTACGTGCAGGGCTGACAACGCCAGCAGCAGGGAGCTAACTTGCATTCTTCTGTCAGCCGAGATGTTGGGTAAGCTGAAGCATTCAATGATAAGCAGGAAGATTGTGAGTTACGTATGTTATCTGTGCAGGAGGGCCATATGTCCTGGGCCATAAAGAAAGGCAGACCTATAGCTTATCTGATGCTTCTTTTTGTTTGTATGTCCTGGACCATGAAGCAAGGTAGACCTATAGCTTATCTGCTTTATCTCTTTGCTTTCCCCTAGTCCCCCCAGCCTGACTCCTCTTCCCTAATCAGGACTCCACAAGACCGAGTTCAAGCTACAAACAATGTAATGTTAAAGTCTTGTTTGCTGCCGCAGTACCAGGTCCAATCCGGGGTATTCTCTTACAGAAATCCAAGCGATTCCAAGTCAAAATTTCCAGATTTGCTACAGACTCCACCACCCATGAGATATCCAAGCGTGACTGCCTGGAACTAATTCCATAATACTGCACCTATTGAGAAACATCTGCTGAGATACTTTGATGTGTGTTGTCACTCCACAGCAGAGGGGTGGCCTAGTTGTGAGCATTCCCCTAGATATCAGTATACCCAGACTGTAGAAGGGCAACTTTTTAATTTGATTTTTTGAGACAGGGCCTCACTCTGTCACCCAGGCTGGAGTGCAGTGGCGAAATCTCGGCTTACTGAAACCTCTGCCCACCTCAGCCTCCCCAGTAGCTGGGCCTACAGGCATGTGCCACTATACTAGGCTAATTTTTGTATTTTTTTAAGAGATGGGGTTTTGCTATGTTGTCCAGGCTGGTCTTGAACTCCTGGGCTCAAGTGATCCTCCTGCTTCAGTCCCTCAAAGTGCTTGGATTACAGGTGTGAGCCACCGTGCCCGACCAGGGCAACTCCTTTATACTTTAACACCTAACGTGATCTCTGACCTCTGGCCTGTCTCCAATGGTGGCACATCTTCACCTTTGCTATATATCTGCAGGAACACTCAGTCTCTTCAGCAGCCAAGAAAACACACACACACACACACACACACACACACACACACACACACACACTCTTCTCTCTCTCACACACACTCTTAGATGAGCCACTCCCACTTTCCCTTGTCTGGGCCAGGAGATGGCTTCCTTCCTTGCCCCTTGGTGACCCATACTTCACTTGGAACCACATGCCTGATTACTAGATTCTTCTTGCTGGGAAAATATAATAGCTCACCTTGGCATCCTGCCTCAATTGTTAATGGAGCTCCTTAAAACTCTTCCTGACTACAAATAGATCAGTCTTTCTAAAGCGTGGCTCTTGTCAACAGGGCTGGTCTCAGCCCCCCAGGGCCCTTCAGCTGGAAGGATCCCACGCTTGGCTTAAGGCTCTCCTGTGGCTGTCTTGAAATTCTTAACCATTTTATCTGTTAATGCATGCTTAGTGCTCGGAGCCCCAGCTCACACTTGGATCCTTCCCCACCTGCAGGCTGGACTCTCAGCAGAGGAATCTCAGGCCCTGCCTGGCTTTTCTCTCTATGCCTAACAACTGCTGCTGCCCTTTGCATGGAGCTTCAACTGGGACCACGTTCCACTGAAGCCCTCCTGGTGCAGATGCTGAAGCGGTCAGGGCCAGCACTCTAGTCTCGCCCCATGGACCAGCGTCAGAGGACGGCTGGCTGGAGGTTGGGTCTGGCAGGGATGAGTCTCTGGGTCACTGCTACCTAGCATGTCTGAGGCAGAGATGTAAAGACCCCTGGACGTGGCCACTACACTGGGGGTTAGGATGGTAGGCGCTTGGGAAAGGGAGATACCAGGCTTGACTTCCCCAGAGCCTGCTCTAGGCTGGATCAAAGGGCAGCCAGCAGGAGGGGGATACCCAGAAGTCAGGTGCAAGTGCATGCATCCTACAGTCACCAGGGCAGAGGGGCCCCAAGGACCTGTGTGAATCTGCTTTGGCTCTCTTGGTATCCTTGTGCCCGAGGCAAGGCTCTCTTGGGCGCCTCTGCCTGGTGGAGACCCTCGCTTCCTCTTTGCAATCTTCCTCTGTCTGGCTTGAGTTTGCCTCTTCTGGCTAGTTTGAGGGAAACTCCTGAGATATGCTGTAATGTACTAATGGTATAACTTGGTGATTCCACGTATGAATTAAATGCTGTAATATTTGCCTTTAAACCTGGTTTTGCATAATGTAAAGAACTGCAATATTTATGCTAAAAATTCAAACTTTTAGTTTTTACTTAGAATGATATTAAATAGCAAATTAAAAAATTACATGTTGAGAGAGAGGGACTGTGGAAGAAAAGGCTTTGTATTTTAGTACCTTTCGTGGTACTTTCTCCTGCATTTTCGTGCGGTTCTGGGTGGATCCTGCAAATTATGCAGTCAGCTCAGTCTGTAGCTCCCTACTGCCTAGCGGTGCACCAAGCTCCTTAGGTTAAGTTCAAGGCTATCAGCCTTTCTAGTTTTTCTTGGAGTTATTGTCCTACCCTTGTGCTGGGCTCCAGGCGACAGGTCATCCCCTGCTCTTGTCAGAGGCACTGGAACAATTGTGACTCCATCTTGAGTAGCGGCTAGGTAAAATGAGGCTGAGACCTGCTGGGCTGCGTTCCCAGTGGATTGGGCATTCTTAGTTATAGGATAAAAGAGGAGTTCACAGAGATCCTGCTGATAAGACAGGACACAGTAAAGCTGGCAAAAGCCTGACAAAACCAAAATGGTAACAAGTGTCCTCACTGCTCATTATACACTAATTATAATATATTAGCATGCTAAAGGAAACTCCCACCAGGGCCATGACAGTTTACAAATGCCATGGCAACATCCAGAAATTACTCCATATGGTTTAAAAAAGTAAGGAACCCTCAGTTCCAGGAACTCCCACCCCTTTCCTGGACAACTTATGAATAATCCACCGATTGTTTAGCATATGATCAAGAAATAACCATAAGTATACTCAGTGCAGCAGGCCATGCTGCTGCTCTGCCTACAGAGTAGCGGCCCTTTTATTCCCTGACTTTCTTTTACTTTATGCTGTCAGCTTGCTCTTGAATTCCTTCCTGTGCAAAGCCAAACACCCATGTGGCTTCCCATGCTGAACCCCAACGTTGGGGTTCACCCTGTGACACTCTGGCCTTCTCCATTCTGGGATAAGAGCTCTACCTGGGAGCTCTTCCTGCTGTTTACCCTGAGATCAGACAAACCTGCCAATTTTCAAGGCCTAGATCAAATGGACGGATTGCGTGAAGTGATTCTTTGAATTCCAACTCCTCCTAGAGGGACAAACAACCCTCCAGGCCTCATAGTCTCCTGGCAGAAGGCATGGTGGTCTCTTTTCTTCTATCTGACACAGACTGATTGCCAGAGAGTCAGTGAATAATGAATGAACTGGATTCAGACATTGCCAGGGAGTCAGTGAATAATGAATGAACTGGATTCAGAAATGTTAGACAAATACAATTACATATCTTTTTCAGGAAATTAGAAAAATATGAAAAAGTACAAAGAAGAAAGTAACACTCAATCTTATTCCTACCATCCAGCATCAACAATTGTGAACATCTTGGCGTATCTGGTTCTAGTTTATTTTTCAAATATCTTTCTTTTTTCTTCTGTAAAAACTATTACTATCATTAACATTAGGTGGACATAATCCCATAGATCTTTCCATGAATAAACACACAAATACACACACACACACACACACACACACACACACACACACACAGTGTTTCTGTTTAATGTTACTTGGGAAAAAACTAAAATAAAGCCAAGGGAGTTGCTTATACTTTCTTATGGACAAAATTTTTAAATGTTAATATCCTACAATATTCCTACAATATACCTCTAAGGTTTTAAATAAAACTTATGAAAGATGTTAGAAAGTTGCAGTATTAAATATTCACATAGCACCTTTTAATCTTTTTTTTTTTTTCAAGACAGAGTCTTGCTCTGTCGCCCAGGCTGGAGTATAATGACACAATGTCGGCTCACTGCAACCTCCGCCTTCTGGGTTCAAGGCAATTCTCCTGCCTCAGCCTCCTGAGCACCTTTTAATTGTATACCATATTTACTATTCCATTCTTTGAAAGAAGAGAATATTGGTATCCTGATACTTCCTTCCATCTTCCTCCCCAACTTCTTTTTTTTTTTGCTGTATATTTTCGTCTAGATTTGTAACAATCCCATTCTATTCTACCCACAATGTCTACAGCTGTATTAATTCTATACCTAAATAGAATACTCAGCAAGAGTCTTTTTACCATTCTCTACTCTTAAGTTCTTTATAGTATTTCTTAATTTGCTATTTCCTGAATTTTATTACCCAGCAAGTTTTCATTTTTCCAAAAAGGGTTCATGGGTGCTGAAGTCCCTTTGTTTTGGAAAAAATACCCCCTCCCCTACCGGGAGAAGTTTCTTTCCCTTGGAACTGTTCCCTCATAACCATCATAGTCTGGCATTTAGTGCTGCACTGAAGTTTGAGGCCAGCTTGATTTTGTTTATCCCTTCTTTACTTTTTCTTCTTAGATTTCTAAATAATTCTTTTTCTTTGAATTTATATAGTTTAAGATATCCTGGTGCTTCTGTATGCCCATCTGACATTTTCTGGAGCATGGCACGTTCCTTTGGCCTACAGACGAACTTTTCTTCATTTCAATGAGCTTTCTTTGGACCTATTTTTATCAGAATTTTCTGTCCCATTTGTTGACTTCTCTACATCTGGGACTCCAATGGTTCCAATGCTTTGATTCTATATTGCTGGTCTTCCACAACAGCTTCTTTCTACTTGACTTAATCTTTGTCCCTTCTCAGCTGAATTCACTGGGCTTCCTCATGAGGCTTTCCTCTATTAAAATACTTTTATTTCTACAACCATCTGTTCTTTGACAAACCTGACAAAAAGAAGCAATGGGGAAAGGATTCTTTATTTAATAAATGGTGTTGGGAAAACAGGCTAGCCATATGCAGAAAGCTGAAACTGGATCCTTTCCTTACACAAAAATCAAATCAAGATGGATTTAAAACTTAAACGTAAGACCTAAAA
>CAUYLG010012716.1:0-22349 GCA_963573385.1 Cacajao melanocephalus | reverse complement strand
GCCAACAAACATATGAAAAAATGCTCATCATCACTGATTATTAGAGAAATGCAAATCAAAACCACACTGAGATACCACCTCCTGCCAGTTAGAATGGCGATCATTAAAAAATCTGGAGACAACAGATGCTGGAAAGGATGTGGAGAAATAGGAACACTTTTACACTGTTAGTGGGAGTGTAAACTAATCCAACCATTGTGGAAGACAGTGTGGCACTTCCTTAAGGACCTAGAAATAAAAATTCCATTTGACCCAGTAATCCCATTACTGAGTATATACCCAAAGGATTATAAATCATTCTATTATAAATACATGTACATGTACATTCATAGTGGCACTGTTTACAATAGCAAAGACCTGGAACAAACCCAAATGCCCATCAATGATAGATTGGACAAGGAAAATGTGGAATATATACACCACGGAATACTATGTAGCCATAAAAAATGATGAGTTTGTGTCCTTTGTAGGGACATAGATGACTCTGGAAACCATCATTCTAAGGAAACTGACACAAGAACAGAAAATCAAACACTGCATGTTCTCACTCATAGGCGGGTGTTGAACAATGAGAACACATGGACACAGGGAGGGGAGCATCACACACTGGGGTCTCTTGCAGGGGGCAAGGGAGGGACGGGGGGGTGGGGAAGTTGAGGAGGGATAACATGGGGAGAAATGCCAGATGTAGATGACGGGGGGATGGAGGCAGCAAACCACATTGTCATGTGTGTACCTATGCAACAATGCTGCATGATCTGCACATGTACTCCAGAACCTAAAGTACAATAAAAAAAAAAAATTTTTAAAGACATCCTCTAAACCAATTGTTCATATGACAGAAGAATGCCCTCAGCAACAACCAGAACGAGGAGTTATTTACACTCTCCGAAGACTTTCAGTTCTCCCTAACTTTAGTTTTTAAAAGTTAACCTAACATTATACTTAATAAAAGCAGTGGTTCTCAAAGTCAGCCTGCTCGTTTTGACATCTAGGCCAGGTAAGTCATTATCTCTGTCTCAGATTTCTCATCTGTAAAATGGGAGTGACTAATGGTACCCAACGTCTTTTAGTTGTTAAAATAATTAAATCAGATAATACATTAAAAGGCCCTAGCACATTTTCAATCACATGAGTGTTCAATAAAGACATACATATCTTAACTTGGAGACCAAGTTATTGGAATTTCCTTTTATATGTCTACTTGTCTCCTTTTATATGTCTGAACTTTTTTTTAAAAAAATGTTGGGATTGTCAGTGGTGTTTGAACCAGGTCTACTGCATCTTGAATAGGTGCTCTGTAAAACAAGGCTGAGAACTACTGGGCTGCATTCCCAAAGGGTTAGGCATTCTAAGTCACAGGATAAGACAGGAGGTCAGCACAAGATGCAGGTCACAAAGACCTTGCTGATAGAACAGCAGGAGATAAAGAAAATGGCAAATCCCACCAAAACCAAGATGGTGATGAAAGTGACCTCTGGTCATCCTCACTGCTCATTATACTCTAATTATAATGCATTAGTCTGCTAAAAGACACTCCCACCAGCACAGGGACAGGTTACAAATGCCATCACAACATCAAGAAGTTACCCTATAGGGTCTAAAAAGGGGAGGAACCCTCAGTTTCAGGAATTCCCCAAACCTTTCCCAGAAAACTCATGAAAAATCCATTTTGGTTTGTTTAGCATATACTCAAGAAATAACCATGAAAATAGCCAACCAGCAGACCCTGGGGCTTCTGTGCCTAAGGAGTAGCCATTCTTTTATTCCTTTACTTTCTTAATAAACTTGTTTTCACTTTATGGACTTACCCTGAAATCTTCCTTGCATGAGATCCAAGGACCATCTCTTGGGGTCAGAATTGAGATGTCTTTCTGGTAACAGGGTGACATCAACAAAAATAGTGAATTAAAGACTTCTGAAAGCCGGTCCCTCCATAAAATCAGCAACAAAAATCCCTGAAAAAAAAAAAAAGAAGTTAAGTATCAACTTTTCAAAACTTTGAAAGTTAATCAAAGTTTGCAGCAACCTGGGTCATACTGAGTCAAAAAAAAAGAATGACTATCAGTAAGACTGGTGAGATTTGTGGTATTTTAACTTACACTCGTCCCATCTCCAACTCCCCAGCTCAGTGGTAGTCCTCAGTATATCAGCTCACATTCCCATTACTATAGGGAGAACTATCAACCTCATTATTTGAATTCACTCAAACTCCCCTCTTAAACACCTCTCCATTGTGGGTGGAGTACATCATAGAGCTTTCTCAAGTGTTTCTACACCTCTAATGGGTCAAAGAAATCACAAAGGAAATTAGAAAATACCTGAGTTGAATGAAAAGTAAAACACAACAAAATAGATAGAATGCAACAAAACTAGTGCTAAAAGGTTAATCTATAGTTGTAAACACCTACATTAGAAAAGAAGATCCCAGATAAATAAACCTAAACCTCTACCTTAAGAAACTAGGTAAGGCAGGCTGGGTGCAGTGGCTCATGCCTATAATCCCAGCCCTTTGGGAGGTCTAGGCAGGCGGATCACCAGAGGTTAGGAGTTCGAGACCAGCCAGCCAACATGGCAAAACCTCATCTTTATTAAAAGGACAAAAATTAGCTGGGCGTGGTGGTGGGCACCTGTAATCTCAGCTCTTCAGGAGGCTGAGGTGGGAGAATCGCTCGAACCCAGGAGGCAGAGGTTGCAGTGAGCCGAGGTCAGTATTTGCACTCCAGCCTGGGAGACAAAAGTGAGACTCTTTCTCAAAAAACAAACAGAAACTAGATAAGACAGCCAAATTAATTAAAAATGAGAAAAAGAAAGGAAATAATAAAGACTATTATGGGGAAAAAAATCAGTAAACTTGGTGAAAAAAATTTTAATGGCATATTTATTTTTGGTACAGTATGAGCAAAACAAATGGTTGACCGAATGTGATTTAATCTTCCATTTTTCACCTATTTTGGCACCATCCAGAGACATCCATCATGAATGTAAAGCAACAGGATTAAACAGGTCATAAAGGACGGCAAAAGTCTTGCCTTTTTTCCCCAGCTGGAATGTATTTTGCTTCTAAGTACAAGTCACTTGCATTTCAGATTTAAGCACACCTGTATCACAGTCTGCGATAAATGGCTTATAATAGATGTACTGGGATATGTTCCTTGTCCATCTCCAATGCCTGTGGGAAAGGATTAGAAAAATATTGTTGATAAGTTACTTCTTTCAAATTATTTAAAATAGTTTCACAAGAGTAATTGCTACTGTTATAGTTTCATAGGTGTTCTTATGGAAATTTTAAATTCATGCTAATAATGTATTATAAAGTTCCTTTCATTTGTATAATATTTTCACCTTATTAAGTACTCGTAACTGCATGATCTCACCTCGTGATGTCACAACATTGGACTTTCACAAGGTATGCAAAAAAACTTCTACAAACTATTTTGTATAACTATTATGAGCCACAGAAGCAGAGAACAAATATGTCATCTCTTTATTCTTTAATTAATAATTCTTTAATTAATCATGCAAATTCATCTTGACTTATTAGCAGGAATCTCATTAGTTCTCACCCAGGCTTATTTCCGTCTGCCCTTTAACTGTTCAGGGATCCCAGAGGTTATCTCATTCTAAAGGTAAATCAACTTTCTCCTGACATCAGGAGTAGAAAAATCTGGAGCCTGGTGTAAGTAATATTGCTGTCATTGTTGAAGCAGAAGCCTGTACGGCCATTCAGAAATTTTTCTAACTGATAATACGAGGTCCATATACCTACACAGTTTCTAATGTGGTGCCACTCATAGGCTCCAAATTATAACGTTTTTAGTTCACATGCACATGTGTAGTTAGTATTACCCAAAACAAATCTCTTGCTGGACTATTTGGATTTACAGCACTACTAGAGTTGTCAAAGTTAAACCTATTCTTTTCCCCAGCAACTCAGGTTACTCAAACTTAGATTTTCTGCTTCCCAAAGGTGATGTTATTCCAAGAATCTAATTAAACTTGTCTGCTACCAATACTAGTTGAAGGTCAAGCAAATCTGCCTAACACTAACATTTAAAAAATAAAGAAAATCTATTTCTGAGACTGCTCGAGTTCTCGGTTATATATTTTAGAAGGTAGAAACTAGCAAGCATATGGGCCAACACAATACTGTTTATAAAGTGACTATGGATTAAAATGTTAATTACACAGCACCTGCAAGAATTTTAAATAAAATAATATTTTTATCTGTAATGAGAGAAGAGGAATGTACTGTCTATTTGCTTCCAAGTAGACGCTGGGGTTCTTAGACAAAGACCCCCTTCTGTTTCTCAGTTAGCAATTTGACATACCAGAAATGCCAGGAGCTGTGGCCTTGCTCATGTCCCAAAAGGGACCATAAAGAGCTGGTCTCCATACCCCAGGCCATTTGAAAGGTTCCTAAATAAGAAGTTCTGTTACAGATTAACTGAAATCTCAATGCACAGACCAAAGAAACCGTGATATTTTAAAGATCTCTTTAGAAAGGGAGCCCTTTATTAAAAATTTATGCCTTGGCAGGTACTGTCTACGCTCTAGAAATATATCATCCAAGAACTTAAAAGCTATCAAGAACAAGTTTTTCATTCAAGGTTTTGCATTTATAGGTTTTAAACATATCTCTCATACTTTGTTGTCCCATCTCCAAATTTATTCATTCAAAATAAATGAGCTTAGAATAAAGTATATATGCAGAGATATAAAGATAAAATGGACTTGCCCTTAAGAAATTCACATTTTAGTAGATGTGTCAACAAATGACTAGAAAGCTATATAACGTACTTCAATGGAACTCCGAACAGTGCATGAGAAACACAGAGAGTGACTAACTACCAATAAGAAAGTGTCAGATCAGAGATGGGAATTGAGCTGGTTCTCAGAAAGGTGTGAGCATGATCGGGCTCCCCATCTGCCACTCTACTAATTATCAGGGTTGATTTGTTAGATTGTGTGTGGTTCAGCACTGTCCCCTTCTTCCCACAAATCTCCCCAATAAACACCAGAGGCTTTTGTAGAAGAGAATAACACGCTTAAATAAAGGAAGATGTTTTTTGAAATGGTAGATTAATACCTGTGTTTCTACATTAGAAAATTCTGCGAATATTCACTTGAAAGTTGTATTGAATCATTCTTCGGGTGAAGAAGAAACAGATGGCCATTCTAAGTATAGAGAAATATGTATTTTTCTTAAAGATTATATAGAGAGGTAATAATGGACAAAATAATTCCACTGGGCTTGGTAATAGAGAGCCCTCCATAACCCACTAGAAAGGGAAAGGGACAGAGTTAAGGGTGAAGGAGACAGATCGTAGGCTAAGTATAGAAAGACAGGTTGTCAGGTCCTTCTGTGTATAGGGAATGGGAGCAAAACATTTTTTTTTAAGGGATATGCGGTTAAGTTTGATTTTTACAGAGATAATCATCTGGGCAATGTGTGAGATGGACAGAAATAAGAAGGGATAGTGATTAGATCAGTTAGGAAAGCGTTGCAATGAGGCAAGGGAAAATAGGGACATTGGCCAGATCATAGCAATATTAACATAAAAAGGCAACTGGATTCGAAACTCTGGACTAAATGACATAGGACTTGGCAACTGATTCACTGATGGTGGGGAGACAATGGGGAGTCTATCCCAGACAAGCTGGTGGCTATTAATCCAGGATACTAAGTGAAAGATAAAGCATAGATTGTCAAGGATGATGGGGACCATGGTGTCGGGCACCGAAAGTGTTAAGTTTTAGGGGCAAGAGTGAGACCTGATAGTACACAGTAGGAAATTTGAAAATATGAACTGGAGCTTTACAGAAAATTTGGAACTAGAAATCCAAATGCAAGAACGCACCAGTATTAAAAGGGAGCCACAGTTATGGCTGTTTAAGAGAAAACAGAAAAGGAATTTAGAATGAGACAAGTAGAAGACCCAGAACAAAACATGGGGAAAAACATTTACCTGGTAGCACAGAAAGAAAATCCACTGAAGGGAATGAAAGGTATCTAGTTAGAGAACTAAGAAAATATAACTTCCCTTTAAAGTTATGTTATTTATGGATCAAATTATTTTACAACATTTATGATATACTTTATGCCATTTTCTTATGAGGGCTGGAAATAAAATTATGCATAAAGAAAACACATTGACTGCTTATATAAAGCTTACATATGTGTCTGAAAGAGAATGATGAGTTCACATTTGGATAGTCTTAAGTTGTGTAAAAAACGGAAAGGTCTTTGTAAAAATATATAAAGACAGGACAAAAAATGTATTTCTTAAGAGACAGACAGAAGAAGAGAAAAGAATGAGGAAGAACTTTATAAAGGAAAGAATACAGAAATAGAGGAAGAACCAGGATAAATTGGTCCCCATAATATGAAGGGATTAGAACTCTTTGTCAAATAGTGTGTTAATGAAAACACATTATCAGTGGGAATTGCTAAAGTGGAGATTATTGGTAACTTTAGAGAGCAGCTATGATAAAGAGAAAGCAAAAATGCAGATTATTGAGTTGAAGGAGAAGAGAGAAACATGGCAATTGGACATAAGTATTTGTTTCCACACCTTTCTGAAGGTATATTAAAGAGGTATAAACCCACAGAGAATGAGAGTATACATGAGAATGATAGCACCAATATTTGGTGACTAGAAAAATTCAGATGAGCGGTAATAATTGAGCTCATCAAAGAGAGTTGACACCAACTCTGGATACATAGAAGTTTAAAAACTGATGTAGTCCCTAGATTTGACTATCACTCCATTAAAAAAAGCAGGAGAAAGAGACATGGTGAACAATACAACATAGGGATGCACCAGCAAAATAAAAAATATGGATAATTCTGTAAAAAAAAAATCTTGTTTCCTCAGTAAACAAATATCAATAAATAAAATAAATGTAGAATAAGTTATTATAGATTAAGAGGGAATTAACAGATACATGTGGAATTTGGATTCAGATTTGGACAAAATTTCAAACTCAGGAGATAATTAGGGAAATTTGAACACTGACTACTAAGTATTTTGTGATTTTAAAAAAAAAATTGTAGATGTGTAATTGGTACTGTGTTAATGTCTCTAAAAGAGTTTATCTTCTACAGCAACATAGTGAAGTGTTTCTGAGTGAATGAGTTTGTGATTCCTTTAAAGTAATCCAATATTTTTGGTGGTGGGGTAGGGCAAAGACTGGGATTTGGAGAATATAAATGAAAGAAAATTGGTTATATATTGACGATTATTAAAACAAGGTGCTTTGGATGGGTATTTGATTTTTTTCTCTTTATAGTTGTCATTGATAGTTTTATAACAAGAGATTTTAAGAAAGAATCAAATAAAATTATCTTAACTATACTGATAAAAATTAAGAGATGAGAAATTAATTGGGTCATTACTCCTTCTTTAGAAAGATCACTCTAAATATATTGAAGAAGCTTAATAATGGAAGGAACAAAAAGCAGTGACAAAGTATAGGTTTGCTTAAGTATTTATTTACATAGTATTTACTGATGTTCAGGCAATATACTAGATAGGAAGAATACAAAAAAATAACCACAGTTTATGAGAAAGCACATAATATGGAGAAATATATCATTTATAGTTATTGCAATTAGAAAATATAATAAGTCACTGAGTGCAAAACATTAAAAAATGCCAATGTAGGATCTGGAACTGTTCTGTCTAACATGGTAGACACTAGTCATATTTGGCTATGAACATCTGAATGTGGCTAGCAAAAAACTTAACATTTCGTTTTATTTCATACATTAATTTATTCAAATTTTAAAACTTCAGCAGTGTAATTTTAAAATTTAAGGAGTACTTTAAAAACTTAAGCAGTACTTTTGTGTATATCACTTTATCATTTTGATAGAGCTATATTTCACTTTATTGCATCATGTGAGATGTTACTGTTGTATTTTACTGCACATGTTGGCAACATTAATAACTTCTAGTATTACACATAAGCTGTTCACCAATCTAGTTGGTGTCTATGGATTGATTCAGTTTGAATATTTCTCTATGTACTGATTTAAGATTGTAGTGTTTTTATTTGAATATTTTATGCAGACAGCAGAAGTTACAGCAATACCTATGTAAATTACAATTGATAAATGGATTAAAATATGTATTATAATTTTATAATTAATTTAAGCAAATTGTTTTTCTAGTTTGAAAAAATATGGTAAGTAAAATGTAATACACTATAAAGCATATTTTCATGATAAAAACTCTCAACATATTAGTTATAGGAGTAGTATAACTCAACATAATAAAGGCCATATATAACAGGCCCACAGCTAACATACTCAATGGTAAAAGCCTGAAAGCTCTTTCTCTAAGATCAGGAACAAGATCAGGATGCCCACTCCTGTCACTTTTATGCAACATAATAGCCACAGTAATTAGGCAAGATAAAGAAATTAAAGGCATTTAAATCAAAAGAAAACAATAAACTTGTCTTGGCAGACAATACAGTCTTACTATCTAGAGCTCTAACGACACCAACTAAAATCCATGAGAACTAATTTAAAGTCTGTAAAGTTCCAGGATACAAAATTAAACATATAAAAATCAGTAGAGTTTCCATACACTAACAATTGAACTTTCCAAAAAGAAATCAGAAAACCAACTTACAATAGCTTAAAAAAACCCCAAAACAAAACAAAAAACATAAAATACTTAGGAATAAATTTAACCAAGGAGGTGAAGTGTCTGTACATCAAACCTATAAAACATCAGTGAAAGAAATTGAAGAAGACACAAATATAGACATAAAAATATTCTATGTTTATAGATTGAAAAAATTAATATTGTTAAAATATTTCACTATGCAATAAAATCTATAGATTCAATGCAATCTCTATCAAAATTCAAGTAGCATTTTTCACAGAAATAGGAAGAAAACTCTAAAATTCACATGGAACCACAAGATACTAATAGCCAAAGCAATCTGGAACAAAAAGAACAAAGCCAGAGGCATCATACTACCTGACTTTAAAAATCTACTACAAAGCTACAGTCATTGGAACAGCATGATATTGGCCTAAAAACAGACATATAGACCAATGGAACAGAATATAGAGCCTAAAAATAAATTCATCCATTTGCCATCAATTGATTTTTGACAAATATGCCAAGATTACACAATGCAGAAAGGGCAATCTCTTCAATAAATGGTGTTGGCAGAACTGGATATGTATATGCAGAAGAATAAAATTGGATCTTTATCTCATACCATGTATAAAAATAAACTCACATTGGATAAAATATTTAAACCATAAGACTTGAAACTGTAAAACTACTAAAATAAAACAAAGTGAAGTAAAACAGACAAATAAGATTATGTTAAAACAAAGGTACTGTACAATTGAAAAACTAAACAGAGTGAAGAGACAACCTACATAATGGAAAAAATATTTGCACACTATATATCTAATAGAGTTAATGTGCAAAACATGAAGAGTTCTCAAAGATCTTAAAATATAGCTACCACTCAATCCAGCAAACCCACTACTTGGGTATATACTCAAAGCAAAATTGCTGATTCAATCAAAAAGACACATACATCCATATATTTATTGCAATGCTATAAATTGTGCAGTGCATAATATCAAAGACCTGGAATCCACCTAGGCACTCATCAACAGTGAATTGGATAAAGAAAATGCGGTACATATACATCATGGAGTACTATAGAGCCACAAAAAAGAACAAAGGCATATCCTTTCCAGCAACATGGTTGGAGCTGCAGGACATTATTCTAAGTGAACTACTGCAAAAACAGGAAACCAAATATTGCATCTTCTCACTTGTAAGGGGGACCTATATATTGAATACACATGAACATAGAAATGGGAACAACAGACACTGGGGACCACTAGACGAGGTAATGAAGGAGGGGTGCATGCCTTGAAGATCCACCTGTTGGGTGGCATGCTCACCGTCTGAGTGACGGGATCATTGTAACCCCAAGCCTCAGCATAATGCAATTTACACATGCAACAAACCTGCACGTGTAGTCTTTAACCTCTAATAAAATTATAAATTATAAAAATAAATTTACAAATAAACAACATAAATAATATGTGTATCTACATATACCAAAAAAATAAGGTTCTTAAAGAATTCAATAGCAAAAAATCTAATTAAAAAACTGGCAAAGGATCTTAATAGATGTTTCTCAAAAGAAGACATAAATATGGCCAACAGGTATATGAAAAAATGCTTAAAATCACTTATCGTCAGGGAAAGAAATTCAAATCAAAACCAAATGAAACGTTACCTCATACCTTTTAGAATGGCTATAATCAGAAAAACAAAAGATAACAAGTATTAGGACGTGGAGGAAAGGGAATTCTTGTACATTCTTGGTGGAAGTGTAAATTAGTATAGCTATTATGGAAAACTGTTAGGAAGACTTGTTTAAAAATTTAAAAAACAGAATACCATGTGATCTACACATTCCATTTCTAGTTATATAGCCAAAGAAAGGAAATCTATCTGTAGAGAAAACTGAAACCTTATGTGCATTGTGGCATTATTCTAGAATCAACCTAAGTGTCTATCAATGGATGAATGGATAGTGAAAATGTCTTATTTATACATACACCCATACACACACACAAGAACTATTATTCAGCCTCAAAAATAAGGAAATTCTGTCATTTATGATAACATGGATTAATCTAGGATATCTATTGCACAACATGGTGATTATAGTTAATAGCAGCATACTTATACTGGAAAATTCTAAGAGAATGGATTTTAAGTGTACTTGCCACAAATAAATGATGTCTGTGAGGTATTGCATATGTTAAATTGATGCAGCCATTCCAGAATGCACACGTATTTCAAAACATCTTGTTCACGCCAAATATACACAATTTTCATCTGTCAATTAAAAAAATAAGATGAAAGAGGACTGAAGACCTGCACAATTCTAAAACAACAAAACCTACTGGGGGAAGGGGTTAGTTTATCTAATTTTAAAATTTAAAGCTATTATCTAATTAATAATTTTGTCTTTTAGGAAGGTTATTATGTGAAGTGTAATGGCATCAAAATATTGTTAAAGTCTACACAGTGGCACATCATGAGCATTAAAGACTATATATTTTATCAATCTTTTTCCTTTCATGGTCTGCCCCTCAATCTCAGGAGACTTAACTGGTCTTACATGATTTATTCCATAACATAGTCTGATTCCTCTTCAGAAAAAATAAATAAGTTGCTGCAGCAGAACAAAATGGAAAAGTTATTTGATTTACAAAAACAATCTTGGAAATAATAAAGAGCGCACTATCAAGTAGACATAGTAAGTTTGATAATAAATCATATCTAACCAGCAAAAAAAGAGAATTGAATGAATTAATCACCTAAAATAAAAATTAAATGTCAAAAAAATTATGAATGATTTTTAACAAGAGCTAAGATTATAATATCGGTGAGGTATAAAACAGCTTAGATTCTTGTGCATGCTCAAAAAGTCAATTTTAGATAAAGAGAAGGAAATAAATTATTATTGCAATTATGAAAATTAAGTTAGCAAGTCATGAAGGAAAAGATTTTAAAAGTTAAAATTGAAGGTTAAGGTACAAAACAATTCCCATTGTACACCTTTCTAAGAGTATCAAAGATCAGTTAATTATAATTTTAAATATTGCAAATAATTTTTTTGCTTTACAAAAAATTACAATATAAAACATAATGCCCAATTAAACAGTGGGGAATATTTTGTTTCAATGGACCTTTATAAGTCAATGTTGTTAACTTGCACCCTAAAATATCAACCTCAGGGCATAGATACTTTTGAATATTTTACATCTTTAAAGAATGATTTCAGCTAGGTATATTTTTTTTTTTAAATCACAGTAAACAGTCCTCTATGTTAGGTCAAAAACCCAGACTTACTAAAATTTTAAAACAAGAGATTGATAGCTTCCCTACTGCTTTGTTCCACTACATGATACATGTTGAAAATCTTTATGCTCCGGTTTTAGAAATAAGCTATAAAATGTGTCATAAATACATAAATCATAACCAGTTTTTGGAACTATTGAAAGAAATAAAAGACAACGTAGCTAATAATGTTAAGTTCTTTGCCAGTGCTCACTGGTTGAGCCATAAGTTTTAGAAATATACAATGTACTGTAACTCCAATTCTAAATTTTCTTGAAATAATAACGTACTTACCAAATATTCAGTAATCAAATAAAAATGGAAATATCATGTAGGACTTTTTTGTATTGCATATGAATAAGGAAATAAGAAATTTCTTTTTTCTTCAAAAAGAAAGACCTTATCTGTGAGCAGACTAGAGAGGTACTAACATTTGTTTTGAAATGAAAACTTTTAAAAATACAATAGTATTGATGTTACACATTTTTTCTAATGTGAATCAAGTTGCAAACTGTGCTATGTAAACTGGCTGTAAAACTATAAGGAAAAATTTTAAAATGTTTTGTTCATATTGTCAAATTTGGAATTGCCCTTCAATTTATGCAGCTTTCCTCTGAGCTTAATATTAGTAACTCCAAGCTGACACAGTTAATGAATTTACCTAACTTGGATAAAGTTTAAAAACTGATACACTTTTTTTTCTTATAAAATATTAACATGCTTTGTCATTATAGATATTAATATTAAAGGAAAAGTATCTCTGGCATTCAGTTTAATTATTGAAAAACTTTTATTTATGTTTGGAATGACTTAAGTATGTAAATCTAATAATTCCACTACAAATTTTATGAAATCTAAATAGAGATCAAGCAAATCCAATGAAAATCTAGCATCTGAATTCAGATGGGCTGGAGGGATAAAATACCCACTAGATTATAAAGATTGAGTACAATGAAAAAGATTAAATATCTCAATAATTTTTATATTGGCTGCATCTTGAGACAACATTTTAAACTCATTTGGTTAAATAAAATATACAATTAATGTTTCTTATACCTGTATTTTTTAAATTGCTTAATGTGACTATTAGAAAATGCAAAAGTAAACATATGACTCATATTATCTATTTATATTGAATGGTTCTGATCTAGGAAAATGCATATTGTTAAACACATAAAGCAAGACGAAACAAAATAATAGAAAAACACACCAATATTTAATAGCTTGTATCGAAAAATAGTTAAGAATCATCTATACTTAAAAGAATATTTTTGTATAAACAGAGCTGAGAAGAAAATAAGAAAGAGAAGAAAGCTAAATTGTTTTAGATAAGAAATAGAAACTTGGAAAGGGATGAAGAACAGAGAAGAGAGAGAAAGGTAGAGCAGGGGCTAGAAACTATGGTCACAAACAAAGAGACTCTAAAAAACACACTACTACTACTAATGTGTCTTCAACATGAATATTTAACACGAAAAGCACACACTCAGCATTACAAAAAAAAATCTCCAGTAAATTCTATTTTATGTATTAACGCTTTACATGACTTCTGTTTCGGGATAAATCAAAGAAGAATGGCTATGTTCTGCATCTGGACCCACAATGTGTACCCGAGCTGCCATAAGTGGGATAAAAGATGGCTTCTTCCTAAATTCAGAGGATGTCACAGAGCAGAACCACAATTAACTAGATAAAATAAACACAGGCACTCTGTTTTCTCTCTACCCAAGAATGCATAAAGAAATCAAAAAGGGTATGGAGCCTCCAGCACACATAGTCTACATTCACAAAACTTTGTTTGCTTCAAGAAAATCAGTAACTCAGTTAACTTCTGTTACACATTTCTAGTTCATTGTTTTTCCATATACAAATTTCCCTGAGTTTCATGGTGACATTCGTTGCTAATATTTTTACTTATCATTGACTTATTTGACCAAAGGCTGAACATATCCCAAAAAACATCTTTCCTGGAAACCAACTCTAGAAAAACAGTTGAGTGATAATTTAG
This sequence comes from Cacajao melanocephalus, assembly GCA_963573385.1. NCBI lineage: Eukaryota > Metazoa > Chordata > Mammalia > Primates > Pitheciidae > Cacajao > Cacajao melanocephalus. The sequence goes on along the minus strand of CAUYLG010012716.1, from coordinate 8,435 downwards.
AAATAGAAAGAATAGAAATTAAAAAGATTAGATTTACTTACTATAATAAAATTGTTACTTTTCCCATAAAATATGCCCTTCTTTGCCTCTCATAACATTGGTATCTTCAATTTTAAGCAGGTACATGATAAGTCATGATAATGAATACATTTCTCTTCAACCTACCTCAGAGCAAGCTGTGGACATCACTAAATTCTGGCTATTGAGATGTGAGCAGAAGCCATGTGTGTACTTTCTAGGACATGTCCTTGCCTTCCCATTGTGCTTTTCTCACAGGCTATAATACGGATTGTAGGTAACATTAGATTATGGCATTACCCTGGAGATAGAGGAGGTTGAAGCTAGATCCGGTTCCCAATACTGTGAAAGATCTGAACAAACTCTGAGCCACTTATGCCCACGTTGTTACATTTTCAAACTGTTTTATTGTTTAAGCAATTATTATTTTGCTTCTCAGTAGAGCTAATTTAATCCTGCCACACTACTAATACTCTATTTCTGAAGCAAGTATAATAGTTTCTTTACTAATACCTGTATTTCTAGTCTTTCGGAAATTTTATATTCTACAATCAGACTTAAAAATCTGTAAGAATGCAAATGGGGAAGGGGTGAATTACCAGGAATAAGGCACTTCTCTTAATGTGGCTGGTAAGATAAGCACATCACAAGATAGTCTGTAAAACTCTGTCCAAGAGAGTAAGTTCACTAAATGTTTCCTCCTTGAGCAGAAATTTTCTCTTGTGTAATCCACCTTACTAATATGTATCTGCTTATATCTAGAGCTGTAATTCTGATAACTACCTCAATCAACTCTTGGTGTCTTCCACCAAGACACTCCATAGCAACCCTAATTTCACCCTCTAACATTTTTATCTGACCTTAAGCCTCTCAAGGAAGGGGCTTGCTCAGGCTTTTAGCTCCTTGATATCCAGGCTTCATATTTCATATCAGCATATCACACTAAGAACTGAAAGGATGCAAAGTTCATTATTTTACATAATTATGAGCATTTGAAAATTACTGATTAACTTAAAGCTATGCTTGCAAAGGGAAAGAAGGTAATTATTCACTATTGGAAAAAGCCTGCCATAGATGCAGTTCTCAAAATATAGCTATCATGAACTTTCTAGAATTTTAGAAAGAGAGATGGAGGACAGGATCAGGCAGGTTTCAACCAGTGAGTACTCTTCACTCACTTATCCATCCATCCATCCATCCATCCACCCAAAACATTACTGAATGCCTCAAAAGTACCAAAAAAAAAATGCTTAGAAAAGAGCAGCGAAAATATACAAAGTCTGTTCCCTCATAAAGATGATATTTTAGTGGAGGAGACAGACATTTAAAAAGCAATTACATAATTATCTAAATTACTTTTTACAAAGGAATATAAAGAGGAGCGTATGGCTTAACAGAGCCTACACAGTGACAGTTCAAGGTTGGGGAAGTCATAAAAGGCTTTCCAGAGGAAATAATGTTGAAGATGAGCTCTGAAGCAGGTATTAATTTTAAAAAGGGGGAAAGGAAGAGCATTTCTGACAGAAGCAAAGTGTGTTTGAAAGCCTCAAGTCCCAAAAGGGTATAAAGCTTTTAAGGCACTCAAGTTGGTTTGCACAGCTAGTGAGACAGCCAAATGCCTAGGCAGATAAAAATGGGTCCCTGGAGAATTTCCCACCCACCCCACAGGGTTTACATCAGATGCTTTTGTGCAGATGAGGGAACCTGCCCAGGACTTGTCTGGGCATGCCTACAGCGGACTAAAGCCAGACTTGTGCACTGGGGAAAGTGGGTGGAGCCACAGGGAAATTACCTCTTACGTAGGGGAGGAGCTAGTTCTCTTCAGCTCTGGTGAGGACCTGGGAATCAGTCCTTGAGGTGAAGGGCCTGTTAGCGGTACTGTACCTTACTTCGCTGAGTGTTTATGCTTTTTTTCCTTTTCTCCCAATAAAGTCCTGCTCTACTCTCCCTTTATGTGTCTGGTGCCTAAATTTTCCTGGCCATGTGACAAGAACCTGGGTTTTAGCTGAAATAAGGAGGAAAGTTCTACCATATTAGCATCAGGAAGCCATTGCAATAGCTTCCTAGTTGGTTTTTCTACTTCTACTTGCTGTTTAAGCAACTATCCCGGTTTTTCTGAGACCTAACAGGTTTTATCACTGAAAGTGCTGTGTCTCAGAAAACCCCTCATTCTGAAGAAAACTGAGATATCTGCTATGTGAAGACAATATGTGGAGTTATCCTTTAAAATATATATCAAACCATATCAAAAGTTTATCCTTTAAAAAGATATCAAACCATATCACTCTTCGAATCCAGTCCTTCAGTGATTCCTTACTTCACTCGGTAAAAGCTAACATCCTTACAATGGTCTGCAAGACCCTATTCAATGTAGTCACTGCTTCCTCGGCTTGTCTGACTTCTATAACTTTCCTTCTCAATTTCTAGCCATTGTGACTTACACTGTTTGAGCTGAGGAGTCCTTCTCATTTGGGATCTTTGAACTGGTATTTCCCTCTGGGACTCTCACCCTCTAGATAGACACATGGCTCACAACTCATTTATTTCAGGGCTTTTCTCATACTTCAGTTTCTCAATTATCCTCACTCTATAAGGATTCTTTCCTTAAACTTGATAGTCCTAAGACATATATTCTTTCTTTTATCTAAAATCTTGATTTACATACAATACAACCAGGTTTTCCAAAATATCAGAACTATAGTACTAAAATGGCACATTTCAGTAATTCAGGCAGCCCCACATGTTCATTATAAACAGCTTGCAAGGTATGTGAAATTGGGGCCAAACAACCCAGCGATGTCCTTATTTTCTGCTTCACTGATCATCTTTAGTCAGAACCCTTTGCCTTGTGTCTTGCCTCTTTTTTCACCTGTCTTGTACCTGTATTGTCAAATGCTGATGAGAGCTGCCTTGAGTCAGCTCCAGCTCCTCATTCTCAAGCAATCTGCTTGAAAACTAAATGCTGGCTGAGATTGCGAGAGAATGGGCAGGCTAAACATTACCCCAAGGATAGGGAAAATGGATGCTACCCATGAGTATAGAGTGGTTCTACAAACCCTCTCAGTTGGAAAGAGTATAACTGGAATGTCCAGAAGACAGAAATATAACCTGAGAATACACAATATTTGAGTTAAACGTCATGGCTTTTGTTTTTCACTAATAGAGTAAGCTAAATTTAGAGAATAGCATGTCTGCCACAACAAAAGGCTTGTGCCAACAACTGGCAATAAAAAAAAAAAACCTAGGCGTCAGTTTTGCATGGAATTCTGTCAAGTCTGCTCCACATGATTCCACTTTACAAGCACAATTCACTCAATTTGGGGTGGAAAAAAATCCCAAGGCAAATGTAACATGGAAATATTACTCAGTGTTACTCAAGTAATTTCAAACACTCCAAAGACACCTGTACACTGGAAATATTTCCTCAGGTTGTATCCTTCTTCTTTTACATACTTCTGTGCTTATCTTTTCTATAGTCTCAGACAATAGACCTATCACTGACCTCAGTGCTATCAGGGTAGTGTGGGGCAGTGTATAGAGCCCTGGAATAGTAGTCCACAGGAAACAGATGCTGTGGTTGGCTCCTCCACTTAGCAAATACACAAATCTGTGCAAGGTACACATTCATAGATCCTAATTCTGGGACTAAATATTAGGCAGGTAAGTGATTGGCACCCCCATTTTGTTTAAAAGAAAGCTAAATCCCACAGAGATTATTTCTTGTTAAAGGCTACTTGTCCCAAAATGATTTGGAAAAGTCTGAAATGTTTTGCTTCTTTTTCTTTAAATAATATCTGCTTTACCTGCTTCATGAAAGATCATGGGAGGCATCGAGACAATGTAAAATATAAAGCATCATGCAAAATAATTGGTACATGCAATGCTCTAGATGGCTTCAAAAGCAGAAATATCTGTACTGAGAAATGAAAACAAAATGATTATTTATTTAGCTTCTCAGTTCCCACCCACACTCCAAATTGCCATGGGCTAGGTAGAGTTGGCACTTTGAAGGTGACTCTTCTTAGAGGTAGCCACAATCAACAACTTATCAGTGTAGATATAAGGGCTTCTCTTCACCTACTCTAAACAGCAATCTCAGCCATTTTTATCTGTGGGTTGGCTAAAAATTGTGTTGAGATTACATCACAGCCAAAGATTTTCTTCTGCATAATTCTGCTTCCTTCCTTTTTATTCCAAGAGTATTGATCTTAAGAGCATTTCTTAATAAACTTACAATACATACATTTTATATATATATGAGTCTCACTCTGTTGCCCAGGCTGGAGTGCAGTGGTGCTATCTCTGCTCACTGCAACTTACAAGCACTTTTACTTCAGAGTGCACTTTCTGGGGAACCTGACCTACGACACTGATATCTTTTTTCAAAGATGATGAGTGTGCTTTAGAAACATTGCAATGGTTGAGTTGAAGTTTTGTATGTGAATGAAACTTAGTGTTTCTCTTCCACTATTGAAGTTGTCTCCTACAAGGAGCTATGCACTTAAAGATAGTGACCAAATGAGGGAGTAGACAAGCACCCTGTAAGAATTGTATATTGGAGAATAGCTCACTCCTAAAGGCCTCAGTAAGATATCTTGTGTCCTTCTCCCTTCCAAGTCCAAGGTCCCCAGGTCTGTGAAGTACACTGAAATCTAGCTTACCCAGCTAGTCACAAATTCAGAGTGCACAAAGAGATTCATTGCATTTTAATGTTATAAATGTAGCCAAATGAAACAGGGCCCACTGATCTTCTTTCCTACAAATCCTATTTTTCGGAAGAAGGAACTAAAGCTTAGAAGAGTTAATCAAGTTATGTAAAGTCACCCCCTTTCAATAAGTAGCAGAGGTAGGGCATGACTAAAGCTCTATCTGATGAAAATTCTTGCTGGATATTTCAATAAGCAGTCATGAAAAGTTCTTTGTGCTTAAAGGCTGTGGCCTAATGTAGGTGCAAGAAAGTAAACCCTCATGGTACAGTCTGTGAAAAATATCATAAGTCTGTTGCATAAAAAAAAAAATGGCTTTGAGAAAAAAAGGGTTCTTGAGAGCCAGGTCTATCCTGGACTATTCAAAGAGGAGAAAAGTTGATATCAAAAAGGGGAATTGGTATACTTAAAAACAAAATAAAACTGTCATCTCTCCCACTATCCCAACCCAGTGATATCTTAAACACCAGGATGGAAGAAGAATTGAAGGAGAAAAGAAAATGTTCATGAAAGAATGTACCTTGTTAAAGCAGCCACCTTGCGAAAGCAGAGGTGAAAGGACTCAGAAACAGCAAAATGAATGGTGATCCCAGAACTGTTTCTCTTCAAGCTGGGCTTAGGTGGTAAGAGCTAGCTTTCTAGCTCCTCACAATGCCTTAGCCACAGAGTTTATTCATGCATCTTCAGTGAGTTGTGCCACATCGACATGCAACTAAAATCCCATCACATGGTCAGCTATGATAATGAATTGTTCTGCATAATGATTTTTCATGTCCATGCCCCTACTAATAGAACATCATGTCTCTGCTTCGTTAATCTGATTGCAAATATTTTGTCAGGCTCTGCCAGATGTGGAGAATGGCTTCCTGAGCCCTGAGCTCTGATTAATCATATCCTGGGCTGTCAGATCTGTATCTTGAGCAGGAAGCAGACATGTGTCTCTTATTACAGGTTATAAATGCAAACCCTCTGTCTTTTGCTATTATCCAGTAACACTGGCCCAGAGGTTCCAGATCTTTCAGTGTTTCAAAGAAATCCAGAAATCCATATTTTTATAGTTCATAGGTTGGAATGCCATATGTGGACCAAAGAAGATATATCTGCATGTGGCATCCAACCCAGAGGCTACTTTACCTTTTAATGTATATATTACACAATTGTTTATCAAGTGCTTCCCTACTGGTTATGTCACCAGCAACTTGGAAGGTAGGTAAGATAAACACCATTCCCATATGGTTTGTTTATAATTGCACATCTAGTGAGTAGAAAAGACAAAATGCTGATCTAAGCCCTAAGACTTACGGCCATTTCAGCAACCCTAAAATTCTTATAAACTTCCTTCTATGTTAATACAGTTTATTCCTCTTTTAATGTCATCCATTCCCTGGTGATTGCTTCTGCTCTCTTGACCACTGCACATCTATGACATCTGCTCAGCTAAAGTTAGTGGCTCTATCTGTTGCTTGGTTCTAGACTTTGTGTTTGGCTAAAATTTACGATTTTTTTTAAAATCTCATATCTCCTGGGTTTTTACTTCTAGCCTTGATCTTTACGGTTCAAGGCCAGCCCAGCTGATACTCAGCTAAAAATAACATTGTGTAACACATAGTTTATTATATAACTTAGTATTTAATAGTCAATGCTAACTGAATACAGAAAAGTGAAATTTAAATGCAGATTAGATAACTCACTATTAGACAAACCCAGAAGAGAGGAGCAGAATTGCTTTATAATTTGACTCTTTACATGTTTTTCTTTCCAATTCTGATAAGTTCTCATAAATGCAAAAGGCCATTCTTTTACTGTTTGTAGCTGCTTCAGCATCTCTGAGGTAGGAAACAGTATTGCTGCTTGAAAATGAAAGAATTAAATGTTCACTGTGCATCTCACTCTGTGGAAGGAACTTTACAGATTTTTTTCATGGAGTACCTAAAACAAAAGGAAGTACTGATGCTTGGAAAATATCAGTCATAAGAAGATATAGATGCTTCTGAGTAACCTTAGTAATCAAATTATCGATTATTTTCTTGAGTTTTGAAATTGTGCCAAGCCTTCTACTAAGAACTTATAAAGATGACATTAATAACTTACAACAACTTCCAAGATAGGTTTTAGAATTTTAGTCTATCATAGTTAATGGAATTGGGACCCAGAAAACGTACAGAGTGCAGTGAATCCAGGATTTAAGAAAAGCCAAGTTAGAGAGGTTCCTTATAGCATAGAGGCTCCACCTACCATTCAGGTCACGTAATTTCAGAAGGAACTGAACCAGCCCATAGTGAATCCTGATGAAAGCCCACAATAAACAGAGGTTTGAGGTTAAATGCAAAAGTCTCAGATAAGAGAAGAAACTAATTGCTCCTGCTATGGCGCCAACACCAAGTTGATCTTTGGTGAGAATAATGAATTTATTTCTACGACCTCCATTTTATCCATGTGTTCATTTTTTCTTTATTCTTTTGGGGAGGGATAGGCTTTCCATCTTTTTGTCTTCTTTTAGTTTCTCTATTTTCTTTTTCTCAAAATATTCCTTTATAAAGCTACAAGTTTATCTTGACTGAACATAAGAGGGATTCATCCCCATTCTACCCAAAGGGTTTTAATGGGCCCAAAGAACAGGCAGGGTAGAGACACTATCAATTCCAAAGGAAGACCTGTGGTCCACTGGAAGGCAGGCACTGAGAGACAGAATTAGAAGCAGCTGTGGTCAACTGAGTCCTCCCATCCTATAGTTTCAGCTTTTTCCTTCCATTCATTCTTCTTATAAAGTGTAAAGTTTCATTCCTATGCTTTATCAAGAAACAGCCAACTAACCTCCTAAATTGCTTAGATTCCAAAGTTCAGAGGACATGGCAGAACTGTGTCACTTTTTCCCCTACTGTGTTTTGAAAAGGTTCCATTTTATGTTTTATTGTATATCCAACAAAATGTGCAGGGAAAAAGCAAGCCTTCAATAAAATCATAATTTATTCCTAAAAGACAACTCTGAACTTACCCTGCCTTAAATCACAGCAGTCTACAACTTCAAAAACCAAATCGAACAAACACACCCCCACAGGAACTTAAGAGTAATAAAAATATAGAGATTGAACCCCAGACTCCTCAATCCTCAGAAAATAACTGTTTCAAGCAGCAGCAGGTCAGCATTTCTGTAAGACTGGATCTGTTATACCAGTGGGTATAGAAAGGACATGTGGCTGAACTTCAGCTGTTTTCTTGCCCAGAGAATTATTGCTTCCTTCACTTTGTACATCTGCTGAGTACTTAGGACAACTAAAATAAAATCAACGCCAGGTGGTTCTAGAGGAAATGCTTCCATGGATTCTGATATCACCATCTTATCATGAAAGGAAGGACAGGGGATATGATATCACTACAGTTTATTGAAATAGACATCAAAGAAGTAATATGCTTTCCACCCTGATATGCAATGAGAGGTTCAAGACAGCCCTTGAAAAGTGAGAGGAAGATAGCAGAAAGGAGGCAGCACCTATCTTGCAGCTCCTGCTCAGACAGACAGAGCAGCATGTGGAGACTCATATCACGAACTTTTGCTTCAAGAACTACCACAGGAGAGAGATCCAAGATGGCCAATTAACAACAGCTCAGGATTGTAGCTCCCAGTGAAAGCGCAGAGAGCGAGTGGACGCCGCACTTTCAGATGAATTTTTGTTGCCCACAGACTAGGAGATTCCCGGCGGAGGAGCCACA
>CAUYLG010012715.1:0-24485 GCA_963573385.1 Cacajao melanocephalus | reverse complement strand
AGGTTATTAATGCAAATAAAACTCTTAAGAATTGTATTTGTAACCCATTTTTAGACTGCATTCTAGCCTGGGCAATAGAACAAGAATCCCGTTCTCTCTCCCTCTTTCTCTTCCTCTTTCTTTCTCTCTTACATTCTTTTTATTTCTTTCTTTCACTCTTTATTTTTCTTCTTTTCTCTCTTTTTCTAAAAAAAATAAAAATAAAAATAAATGACCCTCAATCTGAGAGATAAGCACTGTTAACATTTTGTGTGTTATCTTTCTATTAATAAATTTACAATCTATTAGGGAAGTAAGACATGATCCCATGAAAGGCTTAACAATCCGAGACACTATTGAGTGACTGGCTTGTACTTTTCTCTGCCTAATCTTTTTTCTCCTTTTGAAAACTGCTTTTCCCATAACTAGTAGAGCTGCCAATCATCCAGGTCCCTCTCCACGGCCAATGGGTTGGACAGTGTATCACCTCGGGGCTCCTGCTAGGGACTGTATTCTTCTGGAATTTCAAATGCTAAAGACCTCCCGTCCTGCAGTGCTGCTGGGCAAGGCCTTCCCATCCCAAGAGCACCCATGTTTGAATGACACTAGCTTAGGAGAGTGAAGCTACCAGGTGATTCAAAACTATTCCTGATGACATCATTGGACCTCAAGGTCTAGCTGGCTTAAAGCCAGCTTGAATTTATCCTAGACTTTTCTGAATCAGTAAAGCCAACAAACTCACTATTTTGCTTAAGCAGAGTTGAGTTAGGTGTCTGTCATCTGCGGAGTCCCGACCACTACCACCTGTATCTGTGCCATGGTGCCACATGCTGGGGGGAGTCACCCAGATGAGTTAGGATCTTGTATGCCCCTTGTCCCTTGTCTTGTTTTTAAATCTGTTTGATATATCAAGGAGCAATCAGCAAGAAGCCATCCCGCATCTTGAAATCCTTACAGTTTGGAGAGGTACAAAGTAAGTTCCTCAGTGAGAGCAGGTTCAGTACATTATGCCTATTGCCTCCTTCAAGGCAAAGAGGAATGGCCATGAGAGGCAGCAACCTTGACCAAGTGGGGCTACCATGCCAGGCCAGGCCGGCTCTGAGCTGCCTGACCACAGCTCCTTACTTCATTCTGTCCATTAGAATGACAGAGTCTGAGTATGGAGGTTAGAATTATAGTGAGCATGGGGGATTCTGTGTCACAGAGGCTCTGCAAACCCATGCCACCTGCTATATAAGAGCTCTCTGCCATGCAAGAGCAGATTGGCTGCCTTCCACACCTGTTATCCAGTAAAACAGCAATTAAAGTGTAGCTTGTGGCAATGACCAAGCTTAACCCAGGCCCTCTGATGGAGTTCTTGGTGCCTGTGGATAGAACACATGTTGCTTGTTTACCTTCACAACATTTCTTCCGTGCTTTTTTCTGGGCAGTGTGTTTGCTCCCTCTTGCAATAGATCTCGTTGTCACTGGGGCTTACTCTAGGCCATCCATAGTAGCAGGGAACATGGACCCCAGGCTTTGTGAGGTTGCCCATATCATTTTGGAGCTCCCTGAAGTAAAAATTAGGTATGAAAAGATTTGTTTTAGAATGAAAAAAAATGCAACAAATTATTGGAGCCTAGGAGTTTCAGATGCCTACCTCTGAGATCCCTTTAGCGGGCTCACTAGAACCCCCTTCTGCGTTATGCTTCCTGGTCGTAACTTGACTTCCCCTTCCCACCTAGAACTCGCAGTGCTCACAGGGCCGTGGTGAGCTGTTGGGTGAATCCATTTGTGAAGAGCGGACTGAGTTTTGTTTTATTTTGTTTTTAAATCTGTTTGATAGCTCAGGGAGCAATCAGCTAGAAGCTAGCCCACCTATATCTTGAGATCCTTACATTTTGGAGAGGTACAAATTAAGTATTCAGGACCTAGTAGGATAGAAGTATGATTTTGCACTTTGTGCATATGTGTGTATGTAAGAAAGACAGATTCTGAGAGACAGGAGAGGGAGAGGCCAACAGAACTTGGAGAGAGCAGAGCCCGCCTGCTTCCTGAGTGAAGTGTTGCTCAAGCGCTCTCTGCCCGGCCCCCTCCGAGTGTGGTTTTCCTCCCAGGCCAGCACCAAACCCAGAATAGAGTGGCTGACTTGCTGATTGAGGTTGGCAGCTCCCGAGAAGCAGGAGAAGCAGAGTTTTGCAGTAAGTACGCGGTTGGCTATTATTTAAGACCGAGATGGAAAAGCTTAGAATAGCTGGGGAAGAGGTGCTTCTGCTTTAGTAGGTACAGTGTCAGACCCAGTAGATCCTGGTGTGACTAAGGCAGTGTGAATACATTCTCCTGTGGTGCATGGACTGGATAAGCTAAGGCCACATGCATGCTTTTGGTGGGGCTGAAAAAGGATTTGAAACCCCTCTTCTGATGTCTTGAAAGAACATGGTCTTTTCTCACTGCTTGTCATTTGTTTCATCTTGCAAGGAAAGGATGATTAATGCTGACTTCAAGTTAATATATGAAGTTCTTTAGAAAAGAAGCCCTATGGGTACTAATTAGTAGCAGTGTGGGTATTATTTTTCCATCCAGGGTGAATAGGGCTTCTTCTGTGCATTCTTTTGCCAAGTGTGGGATGTCTAAGATCCTGTGGAGAGAACCGCCTGCTCAACTAGTGCTTAGCCCCTGGAACGTTCTAGAGTCGTCTCCCCTTGGAGGAGATCAGCACTGTAGTGTACCCTGTCATCTGGCAGAGGGTCTGATAATGTCCCAGGGCAATATATACATTGTGTGAGGGTCTGAAATTAGATGCTTGTGAAGCCCAGATGGCAGAGTTTGAAGCAATAATACGATAAAGTTGGCGGCTTTTCTGGGAAGTTATTTATTATATGGTTGGTTGAGGCAGTTTTCTCCCACACCGTCTCACAGGGCTGAAGATACCTTAAAATCTCTCTTACCCACTCCATTTTCTAGGTAAGTTTTTGCTTTTTATTTCCTTGTCCCACTGACTGTAATTTCCTATTGGAATAAAGTGTTTAGCTCAGCCGTGCAGGAGGTCCACACTTTAAGTTTTCTTGGGAAACGTGGCTTCCACCCCTTCTTGATAGAATGCGAAGGTTAAAGCCATGTGGTGCTGCTCCTGCTGCAGAACTCGCCAGTGTGGCTGCTTCTGCTCCTTTACAGCTCAGCTCCGGGGACTCTGTCTCTGTGGTTGTTTTAGAGTAGCCGTGTTTCACTTCCTTTAACCTTTCCTTTACCAAGTTAGTTAACATGGAAGGCCGTCTAAACAGAGGAGCCCCCAAGGCAGAAGAGGGGGTATAAAATAAACAATACTAAACTTTCATTTGAAAATGTGGAATTTGAAATAAACCACCACCTATGAAGTGTCATTCCTCATTCCAATTTTATTTTTCCAATATGCTTTTTTTTGTTTTTTTAGATGGAGTCTTGCTGTGTTGCCCAGGCTGGAGTGCTGTGGCACGATCTTGGCTCACTGCAACCTCCGCCTCCCGGGTTCAAGCAATTCTCCTGTCTCAGCCTCCTGAGTACCTGGGACTACAGGCGCATGCCACCACACCTGGCCAATTTTTATATTTTTAGTAGAGACAAGGTTTCATCATGTTGTCCAAGCTGGTCTCAAACTCCTGGCCTCAGGTGGTCCACCCACCTTGGCCTCCCAAAGTGCTGGGATTACAGGTGTGAGTCACCATACCAGGCCTTTTTTTTTTTTCTAAGATGGAGTCTCACCCATTGACCAGGCTGGAGTGCAGTGGTGCAGTCTCGGCTCACTGCAACCTCTCCCTCCCAGGTTCAAGTGATTCTCCTGCCTCAGCCTCCTGAGTAGCTGGGATTACAGGCACCTGCCACCACACCCAGCTAATTTTTGTATTTTTAGTAGAAACAGGGTTTTACCATGTTGGCCAGGCTGGTCTCGAACTCCCGACCTCAGATGATCTGCCTGCCTTGGTCTCCCAAATGCTGGGATTACAAGCGTGAGCCACCTCACCTGGCCCCAATACGTTAACACTTTTTTAAATGATCAAAGTAATTTCGAGCTCTCACTATATCACAGGTGCAGCAGCCAAACTCTTTACAATTCTCCCAGCAGCCCCATGAGGTCGCTACCTTTATGGTCTTCACTTTATAGCTGAGGAAATGGAGGCCTAGAGAGGTTATGTAATTTGGCAGAGGTCAGACAGATGGGTGGACAGGTAGGTGAGTAGGTGAGTAGTGCAGCCAGGATGGGAACTTGAGTATCTCTCAATCCAGAGCTCATGCTCTATACAGCATTTCAGTAAATTCAGAAATTGGAGAAAATAGTGACTTAATCTCACACCCTAAAGCAACTGTTAAAATCTCTATATTTCTTGCTGGGTGCAGTGGCTTGCACCTGAAATCTCAGCTACTCGGGAGGAAAAGGAGGAGGATTGCTTGAGACCAGGAATTCGAGACCAGCCTGGGAAACTGTCTCCAGCAAGGTCACTGTCTCCAAACAATTTTTTTTTAATTAGTCGGGGCTGGGCAGGGTAGGTCATACCTATAATTGCAGCACTTTGGGAGGCTGAAGCAGGTGGATTACTTGAGCTTAGGAGTTCAAGACCAGCCTGGGCAACATAGCGATACCTCGTTTCTACAAAAAATCAAAACACTAGCTGAGTATGGTGATGTGCACTTGTAGGGCCAGCTACTCAGGAGGCTGACATAAGAGGATCACTTGAAACCAGGAGGTCAAGGCTGCAGTGAGCTGTGATCATGCCACTGCATTTCAGTTTGGGCGACAGAGCAAGAACCTGTCTGAAGAAAAATAAAATTAAAATAAGTAAATAAATAATTAGCCAGGTGTGGTGCTGCATGCCTGTAGTCCCAGCTACTCCAGAGGATCACTTGTGCCTAGGAATTCAAGGTTGCAATGAACTGTGATCTCACAACTGCATTTCAGTCTGGGTGACAGGGTGTGACCCTGTCTCTAAAAAAGCGATTATATATTTCTTTCTACCTGTACAACTAGATATTATAGCATAAGACTTTTAAAATGTTATATAAGGCCGGGCGTGGTGGCTCATGCCTATAATCGCAGCACTTTGGGAGCCTGAGACAGGTGGATCACAAGGTCAGGAGTTCAAGACCAGCCTGGCCAAGATAGTGAAACCCTGTCTCTACTAAAAATACAAAAAAAAAAATTAGTCAGGTGTGGTGGCACACACCTGTAATCCCAGCTACTTGTGAGGCTGAGGCAGGATAGTCACTTGCACCCGGGAGGCAGAGGTTGCAGGAGTTGAGATCATGCCACTGCACTCTACCCTGGGCGACAGACTGAGACTCCGTCTCAAAAAAAAAAAAAGTTATATAGTTTTGCAATTATTACTGTATTATTCTTTTGAGACAGAGTTTTGCTCTGTCACCCAGGCTGGAGTGCAGTAGCGTGATCTTAGCTCACTGTGACTTCCTCCTTCCAGCCTCAAGCTATCCTCCCACCTCTGCCTCCCAGGTAGCTGGGATTACAGGTGTGTGCACCATGCCCAGCTAATTTTTGAATTTTTGGTAGAGATGGAGTTTCCCCATGGTTCCCAGGCTGGTCTTGAACTCCTGAGTGGAAGCGATCTGCCTGCCTTGGCCTCCTAAAGTGCTGGGATTACAGGGATGAACCACTGTGCCCAGCCTAGTTTGATAATTATTTAATGGCCTATAATATTTATGATGTGTTTGTTCCATAAATTGTTTATTCCGTTTTTTAAAAATTAGGTTGCTTTTCTTTTTTTGTTTTTTGCTATTATAAGTAATAGATTAGTAACTCTGTCCGTGGAACTTTTCTTCTGTTTTTGGGTTGTATCTGTAGAACAGATTTTCAGATGTGGGATTACTGGGTAAAAGGGCATGAACATTTTAATGGTGCTTGATATGTGTTGCTAAATTACTTTCTATCAACACAGTGTGTGGGAGCATTAGTCTAATTTCATCCATTCCACCAGCTGACAGTATCATGGGGGAAAAAAGAGTAAGAAAAACAGAACCTCTTTATGGTATTTTGCATTTATTTTAATACAGCAAGGCTGAACATTTTCTGTGTACTTTCTCTTTTGATCAGTTTTTGGGATCATAATGCTGGCTTTTTGGGGCTGATTAATATGGGTAAGATTTATTTGCCATATTTTTGTCAGTTATCTTCCCCAGTCTATTGTTTACCTTTTTAAAATGAATTTTTAAAAAACATTCAATCATTTAACATTTTTATGTAGTCAAATTGGTTCATTTTTTCCCCTAATTCTTCTATGTTAGAGATCTAAGTTCTCTGCTTTTAAGGCATTTATTTTATTCTGGTATTTTCTTTCATGGATGATGTGAAAGTAAATTTAAACTGACTTAAAAACGCTAACCAGTTTTTCCAGTATCATTTTTGAGCAACTCTTAACGTTTTCTACTATTTTATGATTTTTTTTCTTTCTATACCTCCAGCTTTTCTATTATATGATTTTTCTGCATTATTTGATTATTTATAGGAACAGTCTATTTCTATGCCATTATTACACTGTGATAATTTTTGTTGCTTTTTTTTTTTTCTTGAGAGGGAGTCTCACTCTGTGGCCCAGGTTGAAGTGCAGTGGTGCGATCTCATCTCACCACAACCTCTGCCTCCTGGGTTCAAGCAATTCTCCTGCCTCAGCCTCTCGAGTAGCTGGAATTACAGGCACCTGTCATCACACCTGGCTAAGTTTTGTATTTTTAGTAGAGATGGTGTTTCGCCTTGTTGGCCAGGCTGACCTCGAACTCCTGACCTTAGGTGATCCACCCGTCTCAGCCTCCCAGAAGTGCTGGGATTACAAGTGTGAGCCACTGCGCCCAGCCTGTTGCTTTTATAGTATGTAGAGAGAACGAGTTGTGTGGACTAATACTAAGGCAACATAAGGTACTGGTTAAGCCCATGGGCACTGGAGGCAGATTGCTCAGCCTTAACTTCTCTGTCCCTCAGTCTTATTATCTGTACAATGGGGATAATATTAATAACAGTGTCTATTCTGGCCAGGCACGGTGGCTTACGCCTATAATCCCAGCACTTTGGGAGGCCGAGGAGGCTGGCGGATCATGAGGTCAGGAGTTTGAGACCAGTCTGGCCAACATAGTGAAACCTTGTCTCTACTAAAAATACAAAAAATTAGCTGGGCCTGTAATCCCAGCTATTTGGCAGTGTGAGGCAGGAGAATCGCTTGAACCCAGGAGGCGGAGGTTGCAGTGAGCCAATATCACACCACTGCACTCTAGCCTGGGTGACAGAGTGAGACTCCGTCTTAAAAATAATAGTAATAATAAGAGTGTCTATTCCATAGGGTTGTTGGGGTGAGGAAATAAAAGCTAATTAAAACACACACACTGAAAAAGTATTTGATGTAGGTAGATGTATAGAGGAAGTATTTGAAGCATGTGTAGATGACTTGACATACATGAGTATGAATTATATTACACATGTACATAAAAATACATATGTATTTTTATAGAGTCAAGTATATCATTCTTTCCATCCATGGCTTAAGACAACCTTTCATGTAATCTTAGGAGACAGGAAAGATTGTCTTAGCCACATAGGGAAGGAATGACATGTTTGAGTGGCCACATGCTAGAAACTTGGTACAATGAAAGACAGGCAAGTGGCAGAGAGAAGTTCATGCAGCACATATGCTGCAAAGATGACTACTCATAATAAATGATTTCTACCATCAACTAGAAAAAACACACACCAAAGAAAAATGGGCAAAGGTTATAAAAAAGCAATTCCTAGAAGAAGGAATAAAGAAGGCCAATAAACATCAACCTCAATAATAGTCATAGAAATGCAAATTCAAATACTCATGAAATGTCATTTCCCATGCAACATATTGGCAAAAATTGAAAATATAAATAATATCCAATGTAGAGAGAACACAGGGAGATGGGCACTGGCAGTCACAACTAGTGGGAACAAAAATTAGTAAAGCTTTTTTTTTGAGACGGAGTTTTGCTCTTGTTGCCCAGGCTAAAGTGCAGTGGCATGATCTTGGCTCACTGCAACCTCTGTCTCCCAGGTTCAAGTGATTCTCCTGCCTCAGCCTCCCAGGTAGCTGGGATTACAGGCATGCGCCACCATGCCCAGCTAATTTTGTATTTTTTGTAGAGACAGGGTTTCTCCATTTTGGTCTCTCAAACTCCTAACCTTAGGTGATCCGCCCACCTCAGCCTCCCAAAGTGCTGAGATTACAGGCGTGAGCCACCGCACCCAGCCGGTAAAGCTTTTTTTGTACGGCAAACTTATAAAATCTATCAAAAGGCAAAATATGCATACCTTTGATTTGTCTTAGAAAAACACCGTACATATTATTAAGTAAGCATAAACAATATAATCATATTTATGTTAATATTTTTATGTTAAGAAATATAAATTATATATTTTTATTTGTATGTACATAAAAATTCATTAGCAAAAAGCACTGGATGTATGATATCAAACTGTTGTTTCCTGTGTCACCTCTGGAGAGGGAAGTAGAATTAGGGCAAGATTGGTTTTTCTTCTTGCTAGATATAGTCCTGTATTTGAATATTTTCATGAGTCTGCATTTCTATATTTGTATAAAGTGAATAAACAAACAGGCAGTTTTTCCAGGCCCACAGGCAAGAAGATTCTTGGGAGCAGGATGCTAGATGTAGAAGCTCAAGTTTGGGAAAGCGAGTGATAGATATTGGGAAGAACAAGCATTTTGTGGCAGTGTTTAAAGATGCCTTAAACATCTTATCTTATGTTTTAGAAAAGGAAGCAACCCAAGAGGCCTGGAGGAAAAGTTGCTTTATTGGCAGGTGCTGGCCTCTTTCTATCTCCTGTCCGTTTTCAGGCTTTGTGCAGTTGTGTCCCCACACACAGCTTGTAGATGCCCCCAAGGCACTGTGCTCCTCACCTTCCTTTCCATGATGTGTTCCTTATCTTTGGTGTATTGATTTATTATTTATGTATTTATTTTTATAGACAAAGTCTCTTCTGTCACTTAGGCTGGAGTGCAGTGATGAGATTATAGCTCACTGCAGCCTCAACCTCATGTGCTCAAGAGATCTCCCACTTCAGCTTCCTGAGTATCTAGGGCTATAGGTGTGCACCACCATGCCTGGCTAATTTATTTATTTGTAGGTATAGGGGCTTACTACAGGCTGTTCTTGAACTCCTGGGCTCAAGTGATCCTCCCACCTTGGCCTCTGAAAGTGCTGGGATTGCAGGCATGAACCACTGTGTCCAGCCTCTCTAGTTTAGAAAACTGTCATCTGAGGTTTTTCAAAACAGCCCTTCATCCATTATCCACCCAGCAGACATCCAGCACCCAGTCTGAGCTGGGCAGTATGCTAGGCCCTAGAGAGATGAGGGTGAGCAAGAGAGTTCGTGCCAGCCTCCAGGGACCTACACACAGGTTAGGGAGGAGGGACAGCAAACGCTGATGAATTACATGACTGACTGTGATCGTGGCCGTGAAGCTGCCATTAGCAGGCTGTGGTGGAGAGTCACAGAGGAGGGTCCTTTCCCTGGGGGATCAGGAGGCGCAAGGAAACTAGGGCTTCTCTGAGGAGAGCCTGCCTTGCTCCAGTCCCTCCCATTCCATACCTTTCTCCACACCGCTACCGCCATGTCTTCATTCCTTTCACTGGGACCACTGTTTCCCAGATTTTGGTCCTTTAATGTTGCCATCGCCAGCTACCATTACTGATTACAGTTCCTGAAACTGACTTAACATTACTAATATATCTCAGAAGGACTTACCAAAAGTGAGAAACAATGGAAGTGCAACGATGCTAAATTTACAAGTTAAGATGATAAGTAATGAAGGCAGAGCTCTTGAATGTGGTCTCTAAGGCATGCATGGTGTTGCTTTGATCACAAAGGGATGCAATTTATATGGGAGAAAGGGAATGTATTAGGTTTAGATATTTAGCTGGCAGAGGGGGACTCTTGTCAGTGAATTCAGGGAGGACACTGCAGGAAAGAGATGAAAGAAAGAGGGAGAGACTGCAGAGCATTTATTTTTGTTTAATTACAAGAGTGAGATAAGCCAGCAACACATTACAACCCAGGGAATCAGAGGGTCCCTCTGAGACAGACCATGTGGGAGCCACTCCTGGCTGCTACAGTAATGGGCCTCCTTATAACGAGAAGAGCCACAGGTGCCCAAAATAAATGGCATGAGCAGAGCGACAGGCAGCCTACCTTGCTGCCTCTTGAGAAAGCAGACTCAGGGAGGTTTTGCAGTAGGTAAAGAATGAGGTCCTTGCGGGATGGTCTCAGGTAGTCTTGAGTCTAGGAGCTTGAGAGCCTCTCTGGGTCTCCCTGATGAGGTCTGAACACAGGGAAAGGAAGTCCTCCTGGCTTCCCTGTGCCGCCTGCGAGCCCTTGCTGCATGGGAGGAGCCCCAAGACAAGAAGTGGCACAGCACATTTTGTGAATTGGCTTGGGATGCTAAGAGATTTGGGCATCCCCTTGGCCATGTTGAGGAGGGCCAAACCCACATGATAGGATCAGGGCAGGTAGGGGTGGTCGCCGGGGCCCTCCTGTGGTCCTGCTCGCTGGCCTCGCCCCTGCAGCTGCAGGAACTTGAAACACTTGCTTTCCCCTTCCTGCCCCAGCATCCCTCCTCCTTGCTTTGCTGTTCCCCATGCCTGTGAGTTTCTCTCTCTCTTGTTACCTAGTTCATGCTTATTATCCTGGAAGGGTCACCAAAGGGTCTTTTCCTCCCACCTTGGTCATGCGCCCCTTGGATAAGCTCTCCTGTCACTCTGCAACTTTTTAGTAGAGTTTTCCTGGTTGACATCTGTTATTTTCATGGCCATTTGAGAGTTCCCTGCCCTGGATAGTGAGCCCCAGGTGGGGAGGGGTAGTGTTTGGTTTTGCCTGTCCTGTGTCCTGGTGCCTACTGCAGGGCCTAGACACTGGAGGTACTCCCAGAATGATTCTTGAGCAAACAAATGAATGAGACAGTCTCCAGCTGTTTGTGTAAAGGAGTGAATTCCCACGACTCCTTTTGGGCCTGGTTTTTCTTTCCCAGTGCAGCAGAGCACAGGGAGTGAAGGGGAGAGGAAGGCCTGGGGAGTGGGGATGCGGGGTGTGCATGTGAACCGTGGTAGGGAGCCTGGGTTTATTCCAGGGGACACAGGGACCCACTGGAGGACTTTGAGCAGAGGAGTGATGGGATCTGACCTACATTTCAAAAGGATCACTGTGGTTAGTGTGGAAAGATTAGCCAGGCAGAGGGAGGGGACTGAGGAGAGGATGGAGGTGAATGAGAGGGGTGGTGGCATCTGGAAGATTGGGGTGGATTGCAATCTGTCCAGAATGTAGAGCCCATGGGGGGGGTGTTCTGAGCATCAGGATCCCTTGATGTGTTTGTTGCTCTGATCCCTGTTCTAACTTTTCACAAGTGGCCCTGAGTTTCCCACACTACACACACATAACTTTTTAATTAACAAAACTTTGCTGCCCCCTAAAGCCACCCCAGGAGCCGCTGGGGCCTATGTGTATCAGTTTAGGCCACAGTGGCCCCACCTGCAGCTGGCTGACGTTCAGACCCCTTTTGCTGTGTCTGCTGCCTCCTTCCGTGACAGATGATACTGGGTTGCCGCCAGTCACATGGGGAAAAGGTACTCTCAAAGCCTCAGCGCCTCAACCTGCCATTCTGGGCCTCCACCATCCACTGCCACCCTGTTTTCCAGCTCACCCACTGTGGCCAGACAGCACTGCTCCTTGCCTGCTTTTAGGGGTGCTCCTCTTCTTACCCGGAATGCCGTGTCCTCACCTGGAACACCCTCTCCTCCAGTTTTCACATGTCAACTTCCTACTCATCCTTCAGAGTTATATTAGTCTGCTTGGTCACCTACAGCAAAGCACCACAGACTGGAGGTCTTAAACAACAGACATTAATTTTCTCACAGTACTGGAAGCAGACGTTGAAGTCAAGATTAAGGTGTTATTTTGGGAGGCTGGGGCAGGAGAATTGTTTGAGCCCAGAAGTTTGAGACCAACCTGGGCAACACAGCGAGACCCCATTTCTAAAAAAAGAAAAAAAAATTAACCAGGTATAGTGGTGTGCACCTTGGTCCCAGCTACTCAAGAGGCTGAGGTGGGAGGATCCCTTGGGTGTGGAGTTTGAGGCTTCAGTGAGCTATGATCATGCCACTGCTCTCCAGCCTTGGCAACAGAGCAAGATCCTGTCTCAAAAAAGGTATATATATTCACCTTGTGTCTTCACATGGTCATCCATCTGTGTGTGCCTGAGCCCTAACCTTTTCTTATATCGGCATCAGTCCTATTGGATTAGGGCCCACCCATATGACCTCATTGCACCTCAATGACCACTTTAAAAACCCTCTCCAAATACAGTTATATTATGGGTTAGGGCTTCAACATAGGAAGGGGGTGGCAGGGGGGGACACAGTTCAGCCCATGACTAGAGTCTTACTCAGATGCCACTTTGCTCTCCAGCACCCACTGTGCTCACACGCCATAGCCTGTTAGTGGGTTTCCTTCTAGCACTGGTTGCTCTGTCCTTTGGTGTTCATTCATTCATTCATCTGAAATAGTACTAAAGAGACCATCTAGTCCAGAGTCCTGGGCTATATTATACTTTCTGAGTGCTGACCACACCGATTTTATCTGACACAGGTCACCTGGGACATTTAATTTTTTGTTAATTCATCAAACAGAAAATTTCTGAACACTTCCCATATGTAAGGCATTGATCCAGATGCTAGGCAGCAGACGCAGCAGAAGGGGTCTGAATGCCAGCCAGCTGCTGGTGGGCCACTGATTTGCCTTTGCTTTTAAATGCAAAGAGAGTCATACAAGAAAGGACACAGACAAAATGCTTGGCATGTAGAGGCACATCAAATTACTTTTGTCTTTTTGTAGGTGTGGGGAGATGGCAGGTAAGACTGCAAGGAAGAAGTAACATTTGATCTGGGACTTAAAGAATGGATAAGATTTGTGTATATAGTAGGTAGCCTTTTGAGTTTAGGCTTTTTTGACTTAGCATAGTGCATTTAAAATACATTCTTTTTGTATGTGTGCTATTCATTCACTTTTACTGCTGAGTTCATTCTTTCTGTTGCTGAGTAGTAGTCTAATATGGGGATACATCAGTTTATTTATCCACTCACTGTTGAGGGAGTGTTGGGTTGCTTGGCTTTTGCTGTTATGAATCAAGCTTCCACGAACATTAGCGTTACAGATGTTTGTGTGAACAAAAATTTCTATTTCACTTGGATAAATACTGAAGAGTGGGAATGGTGGATTGTACATGTTTAATTTTGAAGAAACTTCGACACTGCAAAGTGGACGTAGCATTTTGCATTTCCACCAGTGATGTATTAGAGTTGCAGTTGCTCCATATCCTTGCCAGCACTTGATATTGTTTTGTTTTGTTTTTTAATTTTTACCCATTCTGTTAGGTGTGTAGTGATAGCTTCTGTGGCTTCAATTTGCATTTTCTTAATGACTAATGATGTCAAGCATTTTTTCATGTGCTTATTTGCCATTCAAATATCTTCTCTGGTGAAGTTTTTATTTAAATCTTTGGTGATTTTTTATTGAGTTGTGCGTTTTATTATTATCATTTGTTATGTGGACATCATTTGTTATTTTTAATAAAAATAACAGATAGGCCGGGCACAGTGGCTCATGCCTGTAATCCCAGCACTTTGGGAGGCCGAGGTGGGTGGATCACCTGAGGTCAGGAGTTCAAGACCAGCCTGGCCCACATGGTGAAACCCCATCTCTGCTAAAAACACAAAAATTAGTCGGGCATGGTGGCGGGCACCTGTAATGCCAGGTACTTGGGAGGTTGAGGCAGGAGAATCACTTGAACCTGGGAGGTGGAGGTTGCAGTGAGCAGAGGTCACACCATTGCACTCAAGCCTGTTTGACAAGAGGGAGACTCCGTCTCAAAAAATAAATAATAAATAAAAATAAATAATAATAACAAAAATGGTTATTATTCAAGAATTCAAGATTCAAGTCCTTTATCAGTCTTGTGTTTTGCAGATATTTCTCCTCTAGTTGATGACTTGTCTTTTCATTTTCTTGACAATGTGAAGACCCTAAGGTTTTTTTTTTTGTTGTTGTTGTTGTTTGTATTTTTTGAGATGGAGTCTTACTGTCACCCAGGCTGGAGTGCAGGGGTGCGATCTCAGCTCACTACAACCTCCACCTCCCGGTGCCCCTGCCTCAGCCTCCTGAGTAACTGGGACTACAGGCACATGCCACCACACCTGGCTAATTTTTTGTATTTTTAGTAGAGAGGGGGTTTCACCATGTTAGCCAAGATGATCTCAATCTTCTGACCTCATGATCCGCCTGCCTTGGCCTCCCAAAGTGCTGGGATTACAGGCATGAGCCACTGTGCCTGGCCTGACCATAAATTTTAAATTTTGACAGTGTCCCATTAATCAGGTGTTTTGTTTTTGGTTTGTTTTTTTGGTCTTAGTTATTTTATTACTCATATTTTTGGTGTTGTAACTAAGAAATATTTGCCTTACTCGAGGTCAGAACAATTTTCTCCTGTTTTCTTCTAAGAGTTTTCTAGTTTCAGGTTTCACCATTAGGTCAATGATCTATCTTTAATGTGGCCCAGATACTGGGCCCGCAGATGTGGAACACAGAGGAATGAGACAGAGCCCTTCACTCAGGGTCCGTCTGGGCAAGGGAGGTGGGGGTGGGAGCCACAGTGGGAAACAGTCTTCGTCTGGCATAAGGCCTGCTGATAAGCCTAGGTCCAGGGTGCTGTGGACACACTGTGGTGCGGAAGCAGGTCTGTGCCCCAGACAAGGGGGCTGTGAACTGAGGTTTACCAGACAGTAGAGGGTGGGTGAAAAGCAGGAAGCTGGGCTGGGAAGCCTGTCCTGGGCTTGGAGTGGCCTTGGACAGGCCTGGAGGCTGGATGGTAGAATTCAGCATCCCCGCAGCTGCAGGTCATTTGCTGTGCCTGGGGTTGAAGTGCAAGACGGCTGGCAGGAGTGGGCAGAGGGGAGCAGGGGCCTGAGCACTCGGTGTGCCTTATCCTGAAACAAAGAGGAGGTGGAGGTGGCTTCATGGCATGGCTCTGGCTGTGCTCTTTGAGGGTCGGGGGGAACTGTCTCTCTTCATTTTGAAAGTCAGATGTGTCTGTGTCATAAAGGGCCCATCCACAGAGGACAGTGGAAGTGCTGTTACGTAACTGTTTCTATCCCCCACACTGGGAACAGATCACATAGCAATTGCTGTACTTGCTGTTCCTTGTAGACTTACTCCTGTGCAGGGAACATATAATGACAAGGTAATCCCAGGAGCAGCCTGCAAAGTTATCCCACCTATTTGTGGTTCCTGTGTATATTTAAAACACAATGCTAGAAGCGATTGATGCTGACGAAGGATAGGGCATATTCCAGGCACTGAATAAATTAACCCTGCAAAGCACAGCAGTTGCTTTCATTAGCCAGCTGGCACTACAGGAATATAGCTAACGCCTGTGGGCGAGAAAAGAAAATCTCAGGAATGCGAGAACAAAAAAGAAATCAGCTGCATTCAGTGATTTAACGTAATCTGGCAACAATAAAGAAATCCAGAACTCACGGTGCTCTGAGCAATGGCGGACTCTTCACTGCATGTGCGAGGGGACGGACGTTCCCTGTTCAGTGGCGGGTATATCCACCACAACTCTGGGTACCCAGGGTGGGATGCAGGCATGAGTTAGGGCCATGCAGAGATGATCCAGATTTTGTTCCTGCATCCTCTGCAACTAGAAAAGCTCCAGCAAAGTTCTATGTTCCCCTCCTTTCTTCCTGATGTCCCCAAGGAGTGAAGCAAATGATTAGGCCTAGCTATTGTGTGGCCTCTCCCTTATCTCCCTGGCCAGGCACTTTCTGGGATGGCTGCTGCCATCATGTCCGTGGCACCGAAGGCCTCTGCTGCCTGCAGTCCCACTGCTGCATCTGCCACCCTGGGCACCGCCGCCATGTTGCTCTGTGGCTGTGAGATGCCTTAGTGCCAAGTCTTCAGCACACCACAGAAGGCACGATGAGTGCGGTAGAGGCGTCAGAACTTCTCGAGGAAGTAGCTCTCTCCGTGTTGCTTTGATGGCCCCGTTCCCACCTCCTCTCTCTCCCGCTAGGCTGAGTGTTACCGGGAGACCCTTCAGTTCCACTGACAGACAGACACTCCCCAGCCAGTCTCATCACATGAGGAGGCCACAGCACTCAATGTGGTTGGGTCCCGTTGAGACCCTGCTACTAATGACTGAAGGCTTCTGTGGATTGAATTAAGCCACTTTCTCAGCCAGGGTTCTAATGAGATCACTCTCTGGCTTCTCTGATTGGGTCCCATTTGCCATGCAGCCAGTGTGTATCACCTAGGGGCATGTGGCATGTGTAGGCTGCCTCTCCTGAGTTTGCAGAGCTGTGCTGGCTCCTCCTTGCTTTTATCTTCCTCTGGTCAGAAGGCCAGAGTGGCTGAAGTATAGTGAACCAAGGGAGGGGCAGTGGACATGACGAGGGGCAGACCCCTCCACCCATGGGTCGGGGCTCTCACTACAGAGGGTCCCCTTTTTGCATCTGTGGTCAGCAGTGCTGGGGAACAGGGTTTGTCCCCTTGCTCCCAGGTCCTCATAGTTCAAATGCACGGAAGCATGTTGGTAGAGCACACAGGAGTTTTGCTGGGTAGGTGGGGCAGCATGCCCGACAGTTCTTGCATTGTTCCTAGAGGAAATAGAAGAGAATGAAACAGGACTGGCCTGGGAAGCTGTGCCCCTGACATCACAGGGCTGTGCCCATCTCCCCACTTGGCTTAGGGGCCCCAGTTAGTAACAAAGAAGCAGAAAAGATTGGATAAAAGATAAGGTACTCAGACTTGATACTTAAATTATCAGATTCTTAAGTCTGTGGTTAAAATTGGTTCCCACTTTACAAAGCATCTACTAACATAAATTCATTTATTATGTTTCTATGAAGATGCCTGGTTAAATCTGAAACCATAGAAATATAAAGCATTGTTTAGTATTTCTGTGAAACTAGGGTGTAAACCAAAATGTTCTAAAAGTCATCCCTCAGGAATAAATTTAGGAACTATTTCTCAAGCGTGACTGTCAGTTAACAAGATTAAGTTTTATAACACTAATGTGCATGAATCTTTTCAAGGTAGTAGTGCCGGAAGGCTCTACATTCATATCCGTGGGGCTCACAGTCTTTATTCAACTGTCTAGAGATATTTATAAGTCTTATGGGAGAAGGATTGCCATTGCTTTCCAGTTCTCTTTTGTGCTTGCCCATTAATTCAACACCAATTTAGTGAGTGGCTCCTGCCTGCTGGGACCTGTGCACCTTTGTAGGAGATCCCTGGCTGATGGGGCAGGGGCAGGGAGATACCCATGTGCATGTCTTCAGTGAAAGCCAGAATCTAAATATTCATTAACAAATATTTGTTGAGCACCTACTATGTGCCAGCAACACCATGGTGAACAAGGGAGATAAAGCCCTGCTGTCACGGACCTTCCTTGGTAGTACAGGAAGGCAGATAACCCATGACAGATCATCAGCGGCAGATAATCGATGGCAGCCGGAGTCTTTGTTTGCTGATAAAGGCTCTGAAGAAATAAACCGGGGGCCATCTGGTGGGGTGGGAGAGCTACTGTAGAGAGTGGAAGAAAGACGCCTCCTAGAGGAAGTACCTTGGAGCAGAGACTGACCGAGGAGAAAGGAGCCCACTGTGTGAGGAGCTGGGGAACTTTCTGGGGAGAGGGAACAGCAGGGGCAGAGCTCTTCCTTGGGAACTAGCCCGGCATGCTCAGGGAGCTGGGAGTGGCCCAAGTGAAGCATAGTGAGCAGGGGAGAGTGATCAGAGCCAGGCCAGGAGGTGGACAGAGCCAGCCTGCCTAGGAGCTTGGGGCCAGGACAAAGACCTTGGGCTTTCATTCCCAATGCAGTGAGAGGCCACTGCGGGTTCTGTGTAGGGATTGATGTGATCTGATTTTTGTGTATGTGTCTGAATTTTTTAAACTGTAATTTTAGTGAAAAAAGTCATATAACATGAAATTTACCGTCTTAACCACTTTTAAGTGGACAGTTCATGATTTGTGTTTTGAAAAGACTCCCATGGCTGCTGAATGGGGATTAACCAGTGGACAAGAAGGGGCAGGAACAGAGGCTAAGAGCCAGTGAGGGGAGGCTACAGCACCTGGGTGAGAGGCGGGACTGGCTCAGAATGGTGGGCAGTGGTCACGGACCTGCAAGTTCCAGAAGAGAGACAATTTTCTGGAGGTTTATCAGAAAGGAGTATCAGAAAGGTTTTCCAAGAAAGTCTTGATTGGCATGAGCCTGAAAGGAGGGGATAGAAGATTCATACATGGAGGTCCTCAGGTCCGTGAATACCCCAAGATGAGAAACGCAAGGTTCTTGGGAAGCGCAGAAAAGAGTCCTGCTTGGCTACCCTCAGGGTCAGGGGTCAGCGTGGCTCAGCTGAGCTCAAGCAGGCCGTCATTTAATTTGGTGGATGCTGTTGTCTGAATGTTGATGTACTCCCCACAATTTATCTCTTGGAACCTAAAACCCCATGTGATAGGATTAAGAGGTGGGGCCTTTGGGAAATAGGCCACAAGGGCTCCCCCCTCATGAATGGGGTTGTGCTTGTATAAAAGAGGCTTGAGGAGCTCCCTTGCACCTTCTGCCATGTGAGGTGCAGCAAGAAGGGACCATCTGTGCAGCAGAGTGAGCCCTCACCAGACACTGAATCTGCTGGTGCCTTGCTTTGGACTTCCTGGCCTCCAGAACTATAAGCAATAAAGTTAATTTGTTTATAAATTACCCAGTCTAAGGTTTTTTTGTTGTAGGAGGCCAGATCGACTAAGGTAGTGTGTAAGGGGAGCAGTAGGCCAGGGCTAGGCACACAGCCTGAAGTGGGATTGCTGAGGTCCTGTTGGGGGAGTTAGCAAACTCCTTGACATTTCCTTGTTGCTGAACTATAAAGTGGGGATGATAGCAGCTACCTCACAGGGTAGCGAGAAACATCAAAGGACATATAGGAAAATGCTGAACATGGTACAAGGCTCTTAGTTGGTGTTGCTAAATGTTAGCTTAAAAATATGGTAAAATGGGCTGAGTGCAGTGGCTCATGCCAGTAATCCAAGCGCTTTGGGAGACTGAGGCAGGAGGATCACTTGAGCCCACGAGTTTGAGACCAGCCTAGGCAACATGGTGAGATTTTGGCTCTACGAAAAATAAAAGTAGCCAGACGTGGTGATGCACCTGTTGTCCCAGCTACTTCGGAGGCTGAGGCAGGAGGATCCCGTGAGCCCAGGAGGTCGAGGCTGTAGTGAATTGTGATCATGCCATAGCATTCCAGCTTGGGCAATGGAGTAAGACCCCATCTCTAAAAAAAAAAATTAGTAAATAAGATAAAATGCAGAATTTTGAGCAGGAAATGACTAACCCTAGCTGAGTTTTCAGAAATCTGTCTTGACTATGTGGAACGGATGAGCCCAGGAGTGACTTAATGCCAGTCTGTGCTAGAGAAAAGGCAGGGCTCCTACAGGAAACATTGCAGGCATCTAATCTGTTGGGCTGGACAGCTGTGAATTTGAGTAAATGGGAGCCCTGGAGAGGAGTCCAAGATGACTCTGAGGTTTTGAGTCTGGGAAAGCAAGAGAAAGGCTGTGCTGATGACAGAAATAAGGAAGTCAGGGCCGAAGCTGGTTATTCAGGGTCTGTTCTGTGCCCCAGCTGAGGCTGGCTGTATACAGGCAGATGCCAGGAGGCTGCCCCTGGGAAGGGCTTACCAACAAGGAGAAGGCATACTGATGAGACCCCCTCAGACTGGGGGAAGATTTTCTGGAGGGGAGAGACTTGAGCACACTTTGGAAGATGGTGGTGAAGTTAGCCAGGCCATGGGAGCTGGCGGTGTCCTGGGCTTCCTGTTTGCCGCCCGCGTCTCTGCTTCTTCCTCCAGCTCTGTGCCCGTAGACACTGCCCATGCCCCGATGCCTTCCCTGAGCCTGTAGGCAGCACTGGCTGTCAGGCTGGAGGGAGGGAGAGGATGTGTAGCTTTCCCAAAAGGGAAAGCTGCACTTTCCCTTTTGCTTCTCCCTTTTGTTACAAGCCCTGCCCATACCCTTGTAAACACTTCCTTTCCCAGCTTGCCTCAGTTTCCCAGCTGGCATCCCAGGCAGACGTAGTTGCATGTGCAAAGGCCCGGAGCCAGCACTTGATAAATATGGCTCAAGATACTGCAGCCTAGATAGATGTGAAAGTGTCTGGTTCCCTCCTATACTGTAGTTTTTATTTTGTTTACTTTGCAATAGACCCTTTTACACTACTTCTTAAAAAAGGGGGCTCTTAAAGTATTTTATTTCAGTCTCCTTTGCCTACTGCCTTGGCTCATTCACTTTTAATTCTTTGATGTGAAGCCATGTTATAGGTAAGGGAATAACTACTTATTAGTGGTCATTGAGTTCTTTGGGATGCTGGTTGCTTGAGGCAGCTTTGGAGACAGAAGGACGTCACAGACCAGTGATTGTGAGCTCTTGGTCTCAATATAGCCTCCAGATTATAGCCTCTCTTTTGCGTCTGCATTTCATATTTGAGACCTGCCTCAGCCTCTGTTTCTTATTCCAGATTACACCCTATTCCTTATGGGTCTCTGCCTTCTGGCAGCAGTTCATGGTTTCTTATTCCACTGTCAAAAAGTTTGTTTTCAGGTTGGAGGTGGTGTGGTTGGTGATGTACAAAAATGTTCTTTTCCATTTAGTTTTTGTTTTTATAACTTCTTCTTTTCTTTCAGTGACTTCTGCTGATGGGATCAATGAATTTTAGTTTGAAGTTTTTCTTCTGATGCTGTATGGAAATCTGTTCTTTTCCTTGTTCACCGGGAAGGAATCTGAGGCTATTGGGATGATTTTTCATCTTGAGACCATGGGAAATAATCAGCTTTGAAGCATTTCCTGTGGCCATTTGCTGAGGTCTGGGAGTCCTTCAGCTGTGCCCCAACCAGATCTTCAGTGCTAATATTCCCATGGTAGGTGGGAGGCTCACCAGGTACATCATGTGCCAGTTGGTCTAGGAGCCAGCGTCCGAGGACTCTCATTCTTCCTCTGCAAGTCTCTCCACCGCGGCTCTGCTGACATTGTAGGCCAGATGCTTCCTTGTTGGGGGCTCCCCTTTGGGTTACAGATGTCTAGCAGCATCTCTGGCCTCTGTCCAGTAGCACCCCAAGTTGTGACACGTAAATGCCTCTGCACATTGCTACATGCCCCCTGGGCTTAGAACTACTACCGTAGAAGATGTCAGGAGCAAATTCCACCCATGTTCCAAAAAGCTCCGGCTCAGTGTTTTCAACATGTGGTTCACTTACGTTCTATTTCCTGCTGAGTCCCCTGGCGATTGAGCTATGTGCACATTCTTATTTTGTTGGTTCTCAGACTTGAATGCTTTGGGCTTCCGCTTCCCAATGCTTATTGTGCTTGTAGCCGATCCCTGAATGCCCTCTCCCACTCCCGGAGACTCATTATTTTCTGATTGTCCAGAATGGTTCTATTTCTTGCCTTAAAAGGATAATGAAGCTGAGGCCAGAGATAACCCCTCCAACGCAGGCTCTGAAGGCAGCGATTTCGTGTCAGAACAACATGTTTTCAGGGGGCAGGAGACATATGTGGACTCTGACTTTCCCTGGTGCCCAGCACCTAATTGTATTCCTTAAATAGCGGTTCCCTCCTCCTCCTTTTCTCCCTCCCTCCCTCCTTTCTTTTCTAATTTACACTGTGAAATGTATGAGTTGCAGTTTAAGTCTTACACTTTTCTGGAGAGGAGAGAAACTTGGTAAGAAAATTAAATGTTTGAAAAATTGAAAGGAAACACCCCTGGAGCGACATCCCGCACCCCACCATGGGAGCAGGGGTCCTAGATTTAACCGTCATTCCTTGATCGATATGATCCTTTGTGATGTTTATGAAGATTGTAGGAAATCATGAGATTAATATTAGACACCTTTTTTTCCACTGTCTTGTACTTGACTGGAGCCTGTTTATTTTATGTGACTAATTCACATCCATAAGAAAACTATTACTCAGACACCATTCCCACCTGTGTTTGTCTTTCAGCAGCTGGGATTTGTTAAGGCCTGGGCAATTCTAATGGCTGTAAAGTGTCTGCCCTGCATGTGTGTTTCCCTTGCTTCTTTCCCTCTTTCACATTTCCAAATGAAAATCGGTTTTTCTATATAGAGGAAGAGCGTGTTCCTTGGATCTAGTTTGTCTGTCTGCCTCCTGCCCTGAACAAACATTTAATTGACCCATGACTGTGTGCCGCTGAGTCTGAAGGCAGAGCTGCACTCCGATGAACACCATCAACAGTTTTTGTCGGGAGGGTGGCTCATCATTGTCGACAGCCTTCTGTGTACCTGGCACCCATGGACCTGTTCTCCTTTCGTCTTCTCAGTTTTGTGAGGTTGGCGCTGATAATTCCATCTTATTGGGCGAAGATACAGAGAATCATGTTCACAAAGCATAGCTGAGTTCACGATGTCAACAGTGGAGGTGAATTTGGACCAGGTGCATTTGATCTACAGCCCTGGCGCTCTCCCAGGGGAGCAAAGATTATCCAGAGAGGCCATCTGTCCCTAGTATTTAGGTGTGTAGGTTTTGGAATGAATTCAAACTGGGTTTGAATCTTGGCTCCATGATAAACTCTGAGATTTGGGCAAGTTGCTTTACCTCCCTTGGGGAAATGAAGTTTCCCCACCTGTGAAATGGAGATGTCTTAGTCTATTCAGGCTGCTATAAGAGAATACCATAAACTGGGTGGCTTATAAACAACAGAAATGTATTGCTCACAGTTCTGGAGGCTGCGTAGTCCAAGATCAAGGCGCCACTAGATTTGCTGTCTGGCGAGGGCCTGCTGTCTGGTTCATAGATGGAGTCCTCTTGCAGTGCCCTCACTTGGTGGAAGGGGCAAACAAGCTCCCTCGGGCACTAATTGCGTTGATGAGCACTCTGCCTCCCAGATGCCCTACCTCCTAATACCACATTGGGGATTAGGTTCCAACATGTACATTCTGGGAGAACATTCAGACTATAGCAGGAGCTGACCCTTACCTCTTAGGGTTAGTGAGCCATTCACATAGAGCATTTAGCAGTGCCTTGCCAGGCCCAGAGTGAAATAGGATAGCTGCTCTCAAATCATGATAGCATTTATGTATATGTAAATGAACCGGCTTCCTAGGTCCGAGAGCTAGGCCAAGGGGCTGGGATGACAGGAGGGTAGTAGAAGTGGTGGGAAGTGGATGGGAGGAAGCCTGAAGAAACGAGGAGTGGA
Organism: Cacajao melanocephalus; assembly: GCA_963573385.1. Classification (NCBI taxonomy): domain Eukaryota; kingdom Metazoa; phylum Chordata; class Mammalia; order Primates; family Pitheciidae; genus Cacajao; species Cacajao melanocephalus. The sequence goes on along the minus strand of CAUYLG010012715.1, from coordinate 1,214 downwards.
CCTAGGGGTGCACCTGCTTCCCTTCCAGTAGGAGTGCTTCCCGCAAGTGGACAGAGGGGAGCATATTGTGTATTTTTATTTATTTATTTATTTTGGAGATGGAGTCTCCCTCTGTTGCCCAGGCTAGAGTGCAGTGGCTCAATCTTGGCTCAGTACAACCTCTGCCTCCTGGGTTCAAGCGATTTTCATGCCTCAGCTCCCTGAGTAGCTGGGACTACAGGTGCACACCACCACATTCAGCAATTTTTTGTATTTTTAGTAAAGACGGGCTCACCATGTTGCTCAGGCTGGTCTTGAACTCCTGAGCTCAGGCAATCCACCTGCCTTGGCCTCCCAAATTGTTGGGATTACAGGCGTGAACCACTACTCCTGGACTATATTGTATATTTTAAATTCAAGAGGAAGATGGGATTTGAGGAGAAGAGTATGGCTGATGTGTGGGTACAAAATGGAAGGCCTAGTCCAGGAAAACAATGATGGGACTGAAGCTGAAGATGCTCAGGAAAGGGAGTGTGGGCAGCAGGAGGGGGCCAGATGAGGAGCGATTTCTGGATGCAGTCATGTGGGCAGAGTTGGGTTGAATTCAGAGGGTCCAAGCGAATAGGGAAAGAGGCCTGATGCAACAAATGTGAGCCCGGAGAGCGCTGCCTCAGAGGGGGCCACCCACCAACCCTGGAAAGGTGGCTGCACGGTGGCCAGGGGCGCTGTCCCCAGGATTGACGCATTTGTTGCCAGAGATAAGAGGAGTTTAGATCTTTGAATTTTGACTGAGATGGCTTTTCCTTCTTTTCTTTAACGAAGGACTTAGACTCCTGAAATGTCAGGAGAAAGGTTGACAGGGAAAATGTCCACCCTCCTCCTGCTGCTTTTCATCTCAGTATTCTTCTCTTTTGTGGTGGGGGTGGGCAGTAAATAAAAGGCATTTCATTTTAGGCGTAACTTGGGCAGATTTTGGAAAATGTAGACAGATTGCAAAATCATCCTATGTTTTCATCAGTTATCCCTGTAATAGTCAGTCCTTTATTTATCTTTTTTATTTTATTTTTTTTATTTTTTTGAAAGAAAGAAAAAGAGAAGAAAGTGAGAGTGAAAGAAAGAAAAAAAAGAATGTAAGAGAGAAAGAAAGAGGAAGAGAAAGAGGGAGAGAGAACGGGATTCTTGTTCTATTGCCCAGGCTAGAATGCAGTCTAAAAATGGGTATTAAAAACCTCTTT
>CAUYLG010012713.1:0-72667 GCA_963573385.1 Cacajao melanocephalus | reverse complement strand
TTCTGAAAGTGACTATATAATTGGAAGTAAATCACTCTTCAGCATTTGGATAGCATTTGACAGACTTAAATGAAATATTGGTTGGCTGTTTATTTTCTTCCCTTATTCCTTCCTGTCTCTGTTGTTAAGTACAATTATCGGCATAAAAGAGGTTTTTAATACCTATTCTTAGATTGTATTCCAGCCTGGGAAACAGAGCAAGAATTCTGTTCCCTCTCCCCCTTTTTTCTTTCTTCTTCTTACTTTCTCTCATAAAAAAACAAAATAAAATAAATAAAAAAATAAAAATAAAAATTCAACAATGGTGTTGTGGGATACAAGATGAACAAAACAGTTGTATTTCTATATAGTAACACAAATTAAAAAGAAGGCAACAATTCCATTTTATATAATAATAAAATAATAAAATACATAAAAAATAATAAAATACCTAGAAAAAAATCAAGGAGATGAAATACACGTACACTGAAAACTACAAAATGTTGGTGAAAGTAACTAAAGAACACACAAGTAAGCTCAAAGACATCTGTGCTCATGGATTGAAAGATGTAATATTGTCTAGATGTCAGTACTACCAAATGCATTCTACAGATTCAATCCAATTTCTATCATATCCCAAGGGTAACTTTGGCTGAAATAGAAAATTATTCCTAAAGCTCATTTGAATTCTCAAGGAATCCAAGTAACCAAAACAATACTGAAAATAAATAAACAACTAATATACGCTTTAACATTGATGAACCTTGAAAACATTATGCTAAGTGAAATTAGCCACACAAAAGGAGAACATATTGTACGATTTTACTTCTCAGAGGTACATAGCATAGGCAAATGCGTCGAGATAGAAAGTAGCATAGTGCTTACGAGAGGTTGGGAAGAGAAGGGAATGAAGATTTACTGTGTTTGGGGTGTAAGTTTTCAGTTTGAAATGATAAAAATGTTCTAGAGATGGATAGTGCTAATGATATTCTTTTGCATCTTTTTTTTTAAATGTTAAGTTCTGGGGTACATGTGCAAAACATGCAGGTTTGTTACAGAGGTATACATGTGCCATAGTAGTTGGCTGTATCCATCCCCCTGTCATCTACATTAGGTATTTCTCCTAATGCTACCCTCCCCAATCCCCCACCCGCCGACAGGCCCCAGTGTGTGATGTTCCCCTCCCTGTGTCCATGTGTTCTCACTGTTCAACACCCACCTAAGTGTGAGAACATGTGGTATTTGGTTTTCTGTTCTTGTGTCACTTTGCTGAGAATGATGGTTTCCAGCTTCATCCATGTCGCTGTAAAGGGCATGAACTCATCCTTTTTTATGGCTGCATAGTTTTCCATGGTGTATATGTGCCACATTTTCTTTATCCAGTCTATCTTTGATGGGCATTTGGGTTGTTTCCAGGTCTTTGCTATTGTAAACAGTGCCACAATAAACATACATGTGCAAGTGTCTTTATAGTGGAATGTGTTATAATCCTTTGGGTATGTACCCAGTAATGGGATTGCTGGGTCAAATGGTATTTCTATTTCTAGATGCTTGAGGAATCTCCACACTGTCTTCCACAATGGTTGAACTAATTTACACTCCCACCAACAGTATAAAAACGTTCCTATTTCTCCACATCCCCTACAGCATCCGTTGTCTCCTGATTTTTTTAATGATCGCCATTCTAACTGGCTTGAGATGGTATCTCAATGTGATTTTGATTTGTATTTCTCTAATGACCAGTCATGATGAGATTTTTTTCATATGTTTGTTGGTTGCATAAATGTCTTCTTTTGAGAAATGTCTACTCATATCCTTTGCCCGCTTTTTGATGGGGTTGTTTTTTCTTGTAAATTTGTTTCAGTTCTTTGTATATTCTGGATATCGGCCCTTTGTCAGATGGGTAGATTGCAAAATTTTTTTCCCATTCTGTTGGTTGCTAGTTCACAAATGACATACTTAAAAATGTTGTCAATATACATAATGCCCTGAATTATACAGTTAAAAATGCTTACAGTAGTACATTTTACACTATGACTATTTTACCAAAATTAAACAAAGTTAAAATATTCTATGAGAAAAATTATTCCATCCAGCAGTGCTCCTTCCAATTCAAGAGCTAATTTCTGAGTGATGGCCATGCATGGTGGGTTGAGGTTAAACTGGAGCCCTACATACCTGAAGGAGCACTTCCAGGGCATGTTTCTATAATAGTCTCTTACTTGAGCCTGTCAAAGGGCATGCAAGCAGGTATGCACATTTAGATTATGCTATTACCTTTAAATAATGTTGCATATAATTTAATTTAAAATGAGTAAAGGATGGGTATGTCACACAACTTTTGCTTAAGTTGTTTTAAGCGGATGAAAAGAACTTTATTTTCACGAAGGTGCCTAAGGTGACAGGAGCCCTTTCTCTTAAAAGTTGTTAATATTATAGCTTGTGAATAACACAATTATTTTGCATTGTGTTAAATCTTTTTTTTATGACAAACATTTGAAGTATATCACAATTTTTCAACTTTAAATATATTGCTGGACTAATTCCAGCAATATTTCCTCAATTAGATTTCAAAGTTTGAAAATAGTCTTCATTAGCTCTTGTCTTTGGCCACTGGGATTTTGGCTCCATCCGCTGCATCATCTTTCCTTTTTCATGAAAAGTAGCATTACAGCTGAGAGGTTTTATCAATTTGCTTCCTGGCTGTGGAATTTAGGGTATCTAGTAGCCTTCCTGCATTTGGTACTCTCTCTGTCCCTCTCGGTCTACACTGACAGTATTTTTATTTCAATGAATTGCTCAAGACTTTTGGGGTATTGCATTAATTACATTGAATTTTATTTTATTAGACAAAAGCTACATCTACATGTTTGTCTGAGATAATTTCTCTTCTATTTTTGGCATCTGTTAAATTGGCAGAGAGACAACACCCTTTACCTTCTCCTAGAGGTCTCCTGATTTCATAAAAGAACTCCGAAAAACATCCTTAATCTCTTAAAACAGAGTGTGCACTCTAACCTTTTGGTCTTTCTGAGATCTTAGTCACACACTCAGCCTTTATGTATAACAAACTTTCAGCAGAAACTTCTGACTTTTGGCCCTTTTGCCATTAGAAGAACCTGAGATTTATAAAATAATTATATTCTGGCTTATTTCTGCTCAAAAGTCCTCTTGATTTTCTCTCTTCTGTTGCTATATACTATAAGCAGCAAGACGAAACCAGCTTTGTCTAGAAATCTTTTTAGCTGTATACCCAGGTTCATCACTCACAAGTTTAGCTTTCCAAGTAATGAGAGAACACAATTTTACTAAGATTCTGCCACCACAAAACAAGATTATTCCTTCTTTCAGTTTCTGATAACATGTTTCTTACTTCCTTCTGAGCCATCACTGGCAACGTTCTCAGTGTTCAGAATTATGGTCATATTGTGTTCACTGTGATTTCAGCTTTCTGTAAGGTAATTTATGATTTCTTCATAATACTCCTTTACTTTCTTCTGGGCCCTCACCAGCATGGTCTTTGACATCTACTTTTCTGCTAATAGTCTGTTCTAGGTCATCTGTGATTTTTCTAGTAGTCTCCTCAAACTTTTATTCAAATTTTCTTCCAGTATCCACCTACTTCCTGACTACAAAGCCATTTCCACATTTTAGATATTCTTAAACACAGTACCCGACTTTTGGTACCAAACTCTGTATTAGACTTCTATTGCTGCAAATTTACATAACAAATTACCACATACTTGGAAACTTAAAAACATTTATTATCTTATAGTTTTGCAGATTAGCAATCAAGGTGTTCTCCACAAGATTCTCTTCTTAGGGTCCCACAGGCTGACATTAACATGACATGGCCAAACTGGATTCTTACTTACAAATGGTGGATAAAATGTGCTACCAAGCTCATTCAGCTACTGGTCAGAATTTAGTTCCTTGCTGTGGTAGGGATGAGGACTCCTTTTTATTGCTGACTGTGAACTGGAGAACACTCTCAGCTTCTGGCTACTCACAATTCTGGGCCATGTGCCTTTTCACCGGCTCTCTCACATGCTCTCTCATGCCATAGCCTGAAGCATGATGCTTCTTGTCAAATTTCCCTCATGCTTTTTACCTCTGCCTTTCTCTCTGTGGTGGCAGAAAACTCTGCTTTTAGTGGGTTAATGTAAATGTCTGGCCTATGTGAATAATCTCCCTATCTTAACTGATAAATAAGCTTAACTAAAACTGCAAAATCCTTTTTGCCATACACATTATATAATTATGGTAGCAACAACGGAGAATAAAAATCATGGGGCCATCTTAGAATTCTACCTAAAACAGAGCCCAGAGCAGGAAGATACAGAAATGGAAACAGAAACATCTGATAACATGATGTCAAAATATTACCCCACACTGCTGAAAGACTTGCATACACAGATTTTTAAAGAGCTAGGAATTATGAGAAGAATAAATTTTAAAAAAACAAGAAATAGAAACATCATAGTAAAAATGATTTAAAAAGAATAATAAAAGGGTTAAAAAAACAAAAACAACTAAAAAAAGGTTATTTCAATGTGACAATGTTAAGATTTCCTGCAGTAGAGAAAAACAAGAAAGCTTGTCCTCACCCCAAATGAAATGGTATCTTAAAACTGCTATAAGACACCTGCCTACTTATAATTATATATCTATAAAATATCCTTTAAAAAAGTATAATTTGGCATATAAATTATGCAAAATATGTATAATAGCAATATTTTAATAATTGCATTTACATTAATTACTATATATAATAATTGCAATAATAATCTTGAGGGATTCTAGACAATTATTTAATATTAAAATAGTATACTATTTAGGCTGTAGTTCCCACAAGAGACTTATGGTACATTAGCGCCCCGACACTTGCCCCCACCAATATAACCTCTCTCCTGTCAATTTCCAATGGAGAGGTTCTCTGAGAAGTGGGGCTCACATGTGAGCCTTGGAGACTGGTGGTAGTTTGGGGATACAGCAGAAAGCAATACTCTTTGCAGGTGATACTAATCTAGGGCTTTCTGATATGGAAGCCGATGAAAAAATCAGGAAGCCTTTGTAAAATTCAGAGTCATGATGACTACCAAATATTGTAGAAATACTCTAATAGTTTAACTATGCATTTCTGTGTTCATGAAATAGTTTTAATATTGTGAATATAACCACGGTTGTAACTCACGTTAGTGAAAATGTAGTATATTCCAGGCCCTGCTAAAGTACTTTAATTGTATTACATTTTCCATTTGTCAAAACAAGTATGAGGTATACACTCTCATACTGATTTTTAACAGAGAGAAAACTGATATACAGTGAAGGCTGAATCTGGAGCCCATACTCTTACTCAACACACTGCATTATATAACAACATTCATAAGACATTATTTGCAATTTTTGAAATTTCCTAAAGTAGTAAAGCTCAAATTACTTATGATTTATCATTATTACGCACTGCATCTTTGTGTCCTCACAAAATTCACATCTTGAATTTTGGAGGTGGTATCTTGGGAGATAATTAAGTCAGAGTATAGAGCATTCATGTGTGATATTAGTGGCATTAAAAGAAGAAACCAGACAGTTTACTTCCTCTCTCTGCTCTCTGCCGTGTGAGGCTCCAAAAGAAGATGGCACTCTGCAAATTAGGAAGCAGGTCCTCACCAGACACCTGATTTGCCAGAAGCCTGATCTTGTACTTCCCAGCCTCCAGAACTGTGAGAAATAGATGTTGTTGTTCAAGCCATCTAGTCTATAATGTCCTATAATAGCAGCAGAATTGATGAAGGCAATCCTTAATATGAAAGACCATGCAGCTATTCGAATGTGGTAGACTTAGATATACCCACATGCGAACACTTTTGACATAATGCTAAGTGTAAAAATAAAAGCAAGTTGCAGAACAATATGTAATGGAAATAACTAGATATATGTATGAAAAGTAAATATGTAAATTCATAGCAAAATTTCTGGAAAGATATACTGGCTACCTGAAAGAAGGTGAGTAGGATTCTGAATTAGGGTATGGGGATCAAGACAAATGAGGAATGGGAAACTAGGTTATGTTACTCTTATACTTTGCCTTTAAAAAAAAAAAAGAAAGACTGTTTTTCTAATGTTGCATTAAAAACAAAATGTAGGAAAAAATTCTTTGATATTTCTGCTTATTAATGGAGAAAAGTATTTCATTATTTTTAAATATGAGACAATTATGCTTTAACTAAGACATTTAGATGTGAAGAAACAGACTGTTTATGAAATTATAACAGATATATTTCTGTTCCTTGTGGGACCTAGCAGTTGAAGAGAACAGGTAGTTCTTTAGCAGTATACCTATAAACTCACTTTTCTAGTGTCAGCAAACATGTCTATCAAAATGGATTGCTTTCAAAAATTTATATGACATATTTTGATGCTATCTTTAAATAATTTATAATAGAATAAAATAAGATATATGGATTAGAAAACCAAATAATTTTACATGCATATATGTTTATAAACTTGTTTTATATAATTTATTAACATGCATAACAAATTTTTAGCCAGAAAAATAGATGCAATTTCAAAATTCATATGATTAGACCATGCCAAGTTGCATGCAGTTTCAATTGTTGACTGACCTGAGAACATAATTTGATCAAGTAAAGAAAACAAATGCAAAAAATCTTACAGATAATGAAAATGAAGTTTCAGTGAGGATGTGGAAGAGTGATGACATTGCTGCTTTATATTTTTGGTGGGATGAAAATTTAGTCTTTATAGAGCTTTAGTAGAAGAATATTCATTTCTCCTCTCATGAAAATTGGATATTGTTAAATTCTAGATCCAGAGTTTCACTATTCCCATAGTGAAATAAGAGAATATGCACATGGGCACAAAAAGAAATCAGAAAGACAGCGTTACTTAAGAAACAAACAAAAAACAGCACTTAAAAAGATCAGGTAATATTTAAATTTATATTTAGAAAGGGCTAAAAATGGCCTGACAATTGTATCATAACAGAAACAGACTGGAAATTTAAAATGCTGAAACTATTGTACTTCATATCTATATTTTCAATTCTTCATATCAAAATTTCCTTTAAATGTGAAATTACTTTAAAGAAATTGGAAGTTTCTAATGTAAAAAAAGAAAAGATAGTAAACAACCAAAAAAATCTGTTTTTTTATTACACTCTAGCTACATTTATATTTGAAGTCAAACATCACAGTAAGGTGTTAAACTTGAAAAGGAATACCTTATGTTCTTTGCCAGTTGCACTCCCTGAAATTGTTTGTCATCAAATTCCTCTATGTTGATGCAAAATTACCAACCTAAAATGCAAAGTGGAGGTATGATGATAGTTTGATGGCGATCTATACGACATCTAGACTGGTTATTTTTCCTCTTAATAAGCTTTGGCATGTAAGTGTTCTTAAAGTTCAATGCCATATAATTTAATAAGCAAAAATGTTAAATTTTTGATATCTTTATTTGAATCAAAAGCAATGTGTGAAATTTGTATGTGTATTATGCTTTTATATTTATACATAATATACATAATGACATTAACTAAGCTGTTTTATACTGAAATAGAATTGCATTATATAGATTTCAAATAAGAGGTGAATTACATATATGAATATTAATTTCTGATTCTATTATGAATATACTAGCATGTAATGTGCAAATTGTAGCAAACTGATTCATTCATTTCACAATCATTTATTAATATCTACCTTAAGACCTTCAGCGGGCAGATTACCTGTTATCCTAAGTAGATTACCCTGCATCATTCATTAACTTTAAATGCCTTAATAGGAATACCTAATGAATTTGTATGCATGTAGTAAAATGTTAATAACTCTTTCACAGAATTTTGTTTAGAAAAAGGCCGGTGATTACCAAGATGAACATATTATTTTGTTTGTGAGAAAATCAAGAATCAGAAGGTTAAACAATTTGGTCAAAGGTTCGTTAGTTTTAGAACTTATAATTACTTTCATCCTATCCTACTACACAACTGTTTCTCAAACTGGGATCTGTGGACACAAGGTCTTGCAGACATACTTGGGGAATTCGATATTCTATGGAGTGTTTTCGTCTTCATCACCCTAACTTTGTTTCATCTAAGTGATCCATGTTTCAATAAATGGCAGTAAATAGCAATTCAAATTTGCTAGTTGCTTAGGTTAAAAATGGCAGTGCTATCTTTTACTATCATTACTATTTAATACCACACAAGCTGTTCATTGGAAAATCCTCTGGTCTATATGAGGAACCAGCAAACGCTTTATCTAAAAATAAAGATTCTAAGTGTTGTAGTTTTTGTAAGTAATATAATCATTGTTACAACCACTCAACTCTGTTGTTATAACGTGAAAGCAGCGCTAGACAATTTGTAAAAGAATGGGTATAGCTGTGTTCCAATAAAATCTTATTTACAAAATTTAGACGAGGTTATGATTTCAACCAAGGTCTGTAGTTTGCTAACTCCTTTAATGACTTCTCAAATTTATCCTGGAGGTGAAAATCTCTTTTTAACATACACATACTTATCTCCCTCATATTTCAAAAAGCTCTATGCTACTATCCCATCTGGTCTCTCTGAACCTAATACACCAATTTAAGCCTATTAAAACATTTTTATATAACGTGGCTTTGATCTGTGTTCTCACCCAAATATCATGTCAAATTTTAATTCCTAATGTTAGAGGTGGGGCCTGGAGAGAGCTGATTAGATCATGGGGGTGATTCCTTATGAATGCTTTATCACCATTCTCTTGGGGCTGTTCTTGTGACAGTGAGTGAGTTCTCACGATATTTGGTTGTGTTAAGTATGTACCACCTCACCTTATCTTGCTGCTGCTCCTCCATGTGAGATGCCTCACCTCCCTCTGCCTTCCACCACTACTGTAAGTTTCCTGAGGACTCCCCAGCCATGTTTTCTGTACAGCCTGTGGAACTGTGAGCCAGCTGACCTCTTTTCGTTATAAATAACCCAGTCTCAGGTATTTCTTTCTTTCCCTACTATTTTTTTTAATGGAGTCCTACTCTGTAGCCCAGGCTGGAGTGCAATGGCATGAACTTGGCCCACTACAACCTCTGCCTCCCAGAGGTTCAAGTGATTCTCCTGAATCAGCCTCCTGAGTAACTGGGATAACAGGTATCTGCCACAACACCCGGCTAATTTTTGTATTATTTTTTAAGTAGAGACAGGGTTTCGCCATGTTGGCCTCTTCATGTAAAAACCTCTTCTTAACATACACATGGCTATCTTTCTCATATTTCAAAACAAGCACTATGCTACTATCCCATCTGGTCTCTCTGAACCCAATACACCAATTTAAGCCCATTGAAAGATTTTTATATGACATGGCTTGGATCTGTGTTCTCACCTGGTCTCAAACTCCTGATCTCAGGTAATCCTTCTGCCTCAGCCTCCCAAAGTGCTGGTATTACAGGTGTGAGCCACCACACCTGGCTGGTCTCAGGTATTTCTTTATAACAATATGTGAATGGCATATAACAGTATGTCATTATATTAAGACAAAATGACATTTTAATACAATTTTCTAAATAGGTATAACAGAATATTCTTATTCGCAAATCAAAAAGTAGAAAAAGGCATATGCAGTGAAATTTTGGTACCTATATGTCATCCTTTATCTTGCAAGCTGATATCCACTGCTATTATTTTATTTCTTATGTTTCTCTCTATAAATCTAGAAAAATAGTTCAGCAGATAATGGCTTTTTCAGCAGATGATGGCATACAATATTTAATAATCTGCTCTTTGCCTTTTTATTTATTAATATAGTTTATATACTTTCCATTTTCTTACATAAATAGCATATTCACTGTTTTATTATGACTGTGTTATATTTCATTTCATTGACAGGCATTTAGCTAACCAGTCTCATACTGATGGCCATTTAGGATGTTTGTCATATTTTGCTACTAATGTTAATACCATGCTAAATACCATCATATTCATTTATACATGGGCACAATACATGGGCAATTATAACTGTTAACACTAGTATCTCTCACACTGCACCCTGGCTCCTTTACCCTTTTTCACCCTTCGCCCTGACTTTTTCATTCTAGCATCCACAGATACAGATGTGGATATACATAGACACAAACGCAAACACAAATATATAGATTTAAAAACATATATATACTCCTACATTAGAAGGTAAGCTCTATGAAAGTATGGATATTGTATAAATTATCCTTTGTAACCAGTGGGACACTGTATAAATTATCCTCTCTAACCAGTGCTTGGTATATAGTAGGCCATTATTAAATAATTTTTAAATATCTTTATTTAAAATTTAAATATTTCACAAACATTTCAATTTAAAACAAAAGAAATTTAAATACCTTTAAAAATAGAAGCTGAAAAATTGTTAGTTTGTGTTTTGGTTTTAAAGATACTATTAATCCACTCAGCATCCATTCAATGAGAGAGAAATGATACCACACTCTACTATTAGTGAAAAAAACAACAGGATCATATTAAATGTAAACTGTGCATTCTTGCCAAATGATTTAGATTAGTGATGTATTCACCAGTGTCTGAGCAGAAATATGGTATGAAAATTTAGCTATCATAAGGCATAAGCTGTAGGCAAATTAAATTATAAAATCAACTCTACCTAGCACAGTTGGTTATTTCAATCATGTTCTTATTTCTGACATTAAATTAATGTTGGTAATTTGAATTATATTAATTTTATAGTGTTTATAATTAATTTTTAAATTAGTTTGGTTGTACAGCTTTATGAACAATGGGAGTTTATACATAAGCCTATGTTTTGAATTTCTTAAGCAATTATAAAATGAATAATTTAATTCAAGATAAGAACCATGCAAGTTTACACATAGGTGTGTGTATATATATATACATATATGTATTTTTTTCATTAAAGGAAGACTATGCTGTATAGCACATATGTTTGAGAAATAAAGGCAAAAGTATATTTTCCTTTTGAGGATATATTTTTGAGCATTTTTCCACCAGTGGACTTTAAAACTCCATAAAAATAGTTGCTATTTCTGGTAATTTATGTAGCACCCTATAAACAATATCCTCCCCGAAAAAATGGGGAAGATAAGAGCCAAAATGGCCAAGTAGATGCAGCCAGGAAGAACTTCTCCCACCAAGGGAGACCAGACTATCTAGTACCCTGGCATTCTCCAAATAGATCTTTGTAAAGAAGGCATTGATTTCTGGAACTTAAAATTGAAATTGACCAAATGGACCTAATTGACATCAGCAGAATACTCCACCCAACAACAAGAGAATACACATTTTTTTTCTCATCTGCACATGGCACATACTCCAAGACTAACTACAGAATTGGCCATAAATAAATTCTCAACAAATTTACCAAAGAACCAGAATTATACCAATCACACTCTTGGGCCACAAGGCAATAAAAATAGAAATCAATACCAATAAGATCTCTCAAAATCATGCAATTCCATAAATAATAAACAACCTGCTCCAGAATGACTTCTGCATAAAAAAACAAATTGAGGCAGAAATCAAAATAATTATTTAAAACAAAAAAGCAAAGATAAAACATGCCAGAATCTCTGGGACACAGATAAAGCCGCATTAAGAGGAAAGTTTATAACGCTGCATGATTACATCATGAAGTTAGAAAAATCTAAAGTTAATAACTTCACGTCATACCTAGAGGAACTAGAAAATCCAAGAGCAAACCAAGCCCAAAGCTAGTAGAAAAAATATAAATCACCAAAATCAGTTGACCTGAAAGAAACTGCGGTACCAAAATCCATAGGAAAAATCAACCAAAACAAAAGTTGTTTTTATGAAAGAATAAATAAGATTTGTAGACTACTATCTAGATTAATAAAGAAAAAAAAGAACATCCAAATGAACATAATGAGAAATGGCAAAAACGACATTACCACTGATGCCACAGAAACACAAAAATCCCTAACAGAGTTTATGAACACTCTGTGCACAACTAGAAAACCTCAAAAAAAAATGATAAATTCCTGGAAACATACAACTGCTCAAGATTGGACTGGGTAGAAATAAAAATACTGAGCGAACCAAGAATAAATTCCAAAATTCAATCAGTTATAAAACACTCACCAACAGGAGAAAGCTCTGGACCAGATGAATTCACAGTCCAAATTCTACTAGATGTATAAAGAAGAGCTGGTACCAGTCCTACTAAAATTATTTCAAAAAATCAAGAAGGAGGGACTCCTTCCTAACTCAATCTAAGAGGCCAGTATCATTCAGATACCAAAAACTAGGAGAGATAAAAAGAAAAAAAAAAAATCAGGCTACTCTCCTTGATGAACATAGATGCAAAATTTCCCCACAAAATGTTAGCAAATCAAATCCAATAACACATCAAAAAGTCAATCCACCACATCAGGCAAACTTTATTCCTAGGATGTAAGGTTAGTTTAACATATGTAAATCAATAAATATGATTTATCACCTAAACAGAACTAAAAACAAAAGAAATCAGAGATGACAAAAACAAGTGGAAAAACATTCCATACTCATGGATAGAAATTATCAATATTTTTTAAGTGGCCATACTGCCCGAAGCTACTTACAGATTTAATGCTATTCCCATCAAACTACCAATACCATTTTTCAAAGAATTAGAAATAACTATTCTAAAATAAGATGAAACCAAAAAAGAATCTGAAGAGCTCAAGTAATCCAAAGCAAAAAGAACGAATTCAGAGACATCACACTACCTAACTTCCAACTACACTACAAGGCTACAGTAAAAGCACTCCCTATTCAATAAGTAGTGCTGGGATAACTGGCTAATCATATGCAGAAGATTGAAACTGGACCCCTTCCTTTTACCATATGCAGAAATCAACTCAATGGATTAAAGATTTCAATATGAGACATAAAACTACAAAAACCATAGAAGAATAGCTGGGCCTGGTGCCTATAATCCCAGATAACTGGGAAGCTGAGGCAGGAGACTCGCTTGGACGTGGGAGGCAGAGGTTGCAGTGAGCCAAGATCGCGTGCCATTGCACTCCAGCTTGGGCAAAAACCGTGATACTCTGTCTAAAAAAAAAAAAAAAAGAAAAAAAAAAAAAACCTAGAAGAAAACCTAGGAAATAACATATTCTGGACATAAGCAAAGATTTCATAACAAAGAATCCAAAAGCAATTGCAACAAAAACAAAGACAGGTAAGTGGAACCTAATTAAACTAAAGAGTTTATGGACAGCAAAATAAACTATCAACAGAGTAAACAGAAAGCCTACAGAATTGAAAAATATATTTGCAACCTATGCATCTGACAAAGGCCTAATGCCCAGCAACTAAAACTTAAACAAATCAAAAAGCAAAAATCAAACAACCCCATTAAAAAATGAGCAAAGAACATGAACAGATACTTTTCAAAAAAAACATATAATATGCAGCCACTAAGCATATGACAAAATGCTCAACATCACTAATCACTAGATAAATGCAAATTAAGACCACAATGAATATTCCCTCATACCAGTAAAAATGGCTATTAAATAGAAAATAACTGATACTGGCAAGTTTGTAGAGAAGAGGAACGTTTTATACACTGCTGGTGTGAATGTAAATTAGTTCAACCACTGTGGAGAGCGGTTTGTACATTTCCCAAGGAACCTAGAACAGAGCTATTCAACATACCAATCCTATTACTGGGTATCCACTCAAAAAATATGAATCATTCTACCAAAAAGACATGCACTCATGTGTTCATCCCAGCACCATTCACAATAGCAAAGACATGGAATCAACCTAGATGCCCATCAACAGTGAACAAGATAAAGAAAATATGGTATATATGAACCATGGAATACAACATAGCCACAAAAAGAAGGAAATCATGTTCTTTCCAAATACATGGATGGAGCTGGAGGCCATTATCCTCAGCAGATTAACACAAATGAAAACCAAATACATCTCCTCCCTTGTAAGTGAGAAATAAACATTGACACACATGGATACAAAGAGGCGAACAAGAGACACCAGGGCCTACTTGAGGGTAGAGGGTGGGAGTAGGCTGAGGATCAAAAAACTGCCTATCAGGTACTATGCTCACTATCTGGGTAATAAAATCATTTGTACACCAAATCCCAGTGACATGCCATCTACCCATATAGCAAACCTGCACATGCACTGCCTGAACCTAAAATAAAAGCTGAAAAAGAAGAAAAAACATGCTAGCAACTCTAAATTCTGCCTGTTAAATTTCCATAAAAGTCATTAATCTAAAAATACAATCAATTCATTCTCTAGTTACAGACACAAAAAAGGTATAAGGGGTTATAAAACTTTATAGTTCATAGAAACCACCTTTTAAAACTAGTAAGTTATTATATAATTTGATACATAATTAATAAATGAATTCTAAATATAAATTCCTAATAGGAAAAGAAGAAATGCCATATTATTAATTCTCATTTCAAAGTTTGTTTTTCTCAAGTGAATAATACTGATAATATGTTGCCACGTTGTGTGGGTGTGTTCACACATTTAAAGTGTAAAATAACATGCAAAAAATAAAATGACATAGAAACTCAGGTTTCATTATTAAGGCAATTAGGTGGAACACAAAAATGGCAAGACATTTAAACGTATCAGATATTAATGCAAGATACATAGCTTTCACTGTGTATAATATTTAGGCATTTAAGTGATGGAACCCCATGATAGCAAATATTCATTTTTTACTGATCTTTAATTTTTTCTTGACTTTTACATATTACTTGAATATTTAGAACTGTGTTAGCTTGAACAAATTCTTCAATCTTTCCTTGGCTTTTTTTCTTGATTTATAAAGAGGGTAATAACTTGCCTTAACTAATAGATTTGTTATAAGGTTTAAATCAGTTAATAAGTACAAGGTTCTTAGCAAATTGTTTGATGCTGCGGAGAGCGGGGAACTGTCAGAGCAGGGAACAGGGCAGAGTTTGATTTGACTCTCGAGCCTCCCAGAATTGTAAATTGAAATGAAATTGTGATAACATTTTTCTTCCTGGGTGAAATACTGTCATTCCACATTGTCACCTTCATTCACTGATACAAGTGAAAGTTCCAGAATCACTTGTCCTACCTGTATTCTATTCTGAGTGGTATTTCCTGAGAAGAATCATGACAGTATATAATTCTGGACAATATTTAATATTCTCCCCTTTGACCTAGCCAAGAAAGAACAAAGGGAGGGAATAAAAACAAAGAAATTCCACACTTGCCTGAAGACATCTTTTGTACATACATCGAAATCTATAAATGCTGCTTTCCTGAAGGATATGACTCATATATGCAGGAAGCTCCAAGTATGTTCAAAGAATGCTTTGCATTAAATTTTTCTCAATGAGTTGATGCCCTAGGACTCTACCTGTCTGGATTGTAGAATGCATTATTTCAATAATAAGCTCTAATTAGAATACTACTTTGTTTAAATCTAATTCAAGCTCTGCTTCTCTTCCTAATCCTAAATACTAATATTTTCTCATTTTCTTGTTCAGTGAGAAGGTGGGTTTTTGTATTTACAAACACTTCTCCCTCATTCAAGAAAAAATTTTAACAAATGAAAAATAAATTCAGCCTTTTGTTTTTCATATATGGGTGATTTGAGATTTCCATCAGCATTGTTCATGTGCAACATCTGTCTTTTGCTATTTTAGTTGATACAGAGAGAAAAAGAACGTAAATTAACAATCCTGCAGAAGCATTATTTGCTCTGATAGATTTCCATCTCAGTTATTTAGTAGTCCCTCTTTATCTACTAGGGATATATCCCAAGACCCCCAGTGAATGTCTGAAGCCTTGGATAGTAGTACCTAACCCTATATATGCTATGTATTTTCCTATGCATAGACACCTATGTAAAGGTTCATTTATACATCAGGCTCTGTAAGAGATGAACAAAATTAAATAATAATAAATACAACTATAGCAATAAAAGCTACATGAATGTAGTCTCTGATTTCAAAATATGTTAATAAAATGTACTCATCTATTTTCTGAATGCAGTTGGCTGTGCATAACTGTAACCATGGAAAATGAAACTTCCATGGACGAGGGACCACTACTGTACTCAGTTGCTCTATTTCAGTGACAGGACACGGGTAAGGAAGCTATTGTGAGAGGTACAAGCTTCTGGATACAGGTAGGAAGGCATCCCACCTGTGAACAAAAGGAATTCACACACGGCAGTTCAGAGTCCCAAAGTGACTCTGAAGATCTGAATTTTGAACTAATTTGAAGATTGCCAGTAAAATTGACCCAGGACAAACAAAAGGACATACTACTATCAGGAAATAGGTGCAAAACATTCTTGGCTGAAGTGTTGAGATAAAATAATTGTATTCATCATGGACCCTGGAAACTCAGATTGTGTTCCTCACAGGAAAACTTCTTTTCCATGTGCTGGACTTGGTGCTTCCTGAGCTTCAAGCTGATTACATCAATGGGGCTCCTGTCACAGAAAGGATTCTTGCTTCTGAACCCTAACACGGCAACACGTCTCTTCTCTCCTTTTCTCCTGAGCCTCCTCCTTTTGATCCAGCTCCTCCAAAAACATGCCTGTATGTCATTTTCTCTTCTCAAGTTAAGGCTTAAATTATTCTTCAGAAAGAACTTAGCTTGACCCTTCCAATTGCAGCCCCAACACTAAGTCACATAAACAACTTTTTAGATTATCTGAGGATGTGGAAGTATTTCTCTAAAAATTATAAATCTCCTTCTACACAAATACCTCCCATAGGCTTATTAAATAATTTCTGGCAAAAGAACCTAAAAATTAAAACCACAGTTGAGCTTCAATGCTGTCATGCCCCATAGTTTTCTCACCTATGCCTCATGTGTGCAGTGATCTTTCTGGCCTACATCCCTCTATTCAAAATCCTAGAGCAGATAATTTGATTGGCTTTAAAAGTTTTTATAAAATGCCAACTTTGTAAAGTGCTTATTTCTAAAAATAAAAATAAATTTTCACTCACATACATAAATAAAAAATTACTTATTGAAACTGTCAGTTATTCTGAATATTTGGAAACACTTGGATTACTTTATGTTTCGAGTGAGATAAAGACATTTACAAAATCCTTTTCCAAAGTGAATTTTTACAAACAAATTGCCAGTGTCAGTTTTTAGGGAGGCTTATGTGAATTCAATTTAAATTAAAGAACTAGAGAGATAAAGGCCAATGAGTCATATAATGAACTACCTCTGAAATTCATAATTTAATCAAGGAATATAAGATGCTGTTATGAAACAGTCCTCTTCCTTTAAAACACAATAATTCACAAAACATAGGTTCAATGTTTGCTCAATAAAATCTACAATTAGTAGACGGGTAGAATTCATGAGCTAGCTCTGTAATTGTGAGAGTGTGTTTTGTTGTTTCTTGTTTTTCTTCTAAGTATTATTTCCATTAATGAATAAATCACTTCATTTGAATAAATCTTAAGGAAAAGTTATATGACATCTATATGCATTTTAATGTTTGGATGAACAAGTATAGCAGTGTAGCAAATTATAATACTCATTGGCTCTACATGGGATATAACAGAATTTTTCACTTGCCTCAGATGTCTCAAATGTGGGTGTTAATAACAGACTTCTATTGCTCCCGGCGACTCATGGGAGGAATGTTTATGGAACTCCAAAGGAAAGAAGCTAGTTGTAAGTAACATACACAATGTAACTGTTTCATCTTTAGCCATTAGTCTGCAAGTGTCAATGCCTATTTTGTTGATTGTGTGCAAATATGCTTATGCATCTATAATGATTTTGTATGACATGTATGCAGGCATAATGAACGCATATGTGTCTGTAACTCTGAATCTTTCACCATGACCATCAAGACAAATTTTCATTATTCCATTATACACCAGTCATAATCAATAGACCAGGAATCTCTTATTATTCTTCATCATGGAGAATCTATTTGTCTTAAAGATGTGTGTGTGTCATTTATTGTCAGCTGTTCTTCAACTTTGTAATTTTTTCATTATAACCTCAGGAAATCATGCTTGGTCATCAGATAAGTATACTATATTCTAAGTATCTTCTTTTAACATTGCCCTCACCTTCTTAGCTGAACTGAAACCTGGATCTCACTGAGGCTATCGCTTCCCTACTAGTACTCCCAAGTGACAGCTGTGTTCTTCCACACAAACTACATATTAAAGCTCTTGAAGGTGGACTTGGAAACGCTCATCCTCCCCATTATGGTTTTCAGAATATTATTCCTCTCTTGTCACTAAATCACCCCAGTCATACATTTTGACACCAGATTACACCACTTACTTTCTATCCTTTTTCGCTGTCATGCGCATACGAATACATATATGTATAACTCTCAGTGATCCTGCAGAGACCTCAGTCTCTGCTCCCTTCCCACTATATTTCAACCTTACCATCACCATCTACCAGCTCATTCTTCATCACAAATAAAAAGCTTTAGCACCTGGATAACTGTTATGACATCTAAAGTTAATATTGCTTTCTTCCCCGTTAGTATAATATTCGTTTAAATTATTAAATAATTTCACTATTTAGCTTTGTGGGTTAACCCCCCATATAGGTACCGAGGAAGGGGAGCTAAGCAGAACTCTGGCACAATTAAGACGTGGAGATATATATATGGAAATAACTGAGTAGTAACACTATAAACTGAGATATTCTCCAGGCCTTAATTGTGCCAGGGTTCTGCTTAGTTCTCCTTCCTTGGTACCTATACGGGGGGTTACCCTCAAGCTTCTTGGTCTCCATTTATCCAGTAATCATGTTCTTCATTCTACTTCAGTTGTTCATTCCCACAGAGAACTCTATCCTTTGTTATTAACATCGTCATCATTTGTGATCTCAAGTTCAACCATTCCACTCTGCAACAACCACTTTCTATCTTGTCTTTCTAGCTCCGCTTTCTATTTTTAGTACCAAGCAATTATAATCACTTATCGACCACATCAATTTACTCAATGATTTTTATTATTAAAGTGTCATGTTCTTATTGACGCTTTCTGTGGCCACACAGTAGAAAACTGCAACTGCCCACCTGCCTTGAGGTCCATAGCTCTCATCTCAGTTTACATTTAGCCATACCACAAATTGTGGATGTATGGTGAAACTGATGATGCTTACAAATCCAAGTTCCTCATTTGCACTGGCTCTTTCAAAGAACTTCTAACTAATTTTGTATCCACAATATTTATAATTTCTTTACAAAATCACCATCAAACTATGGAAGAGTTATAGAACCCACAAAATTCGGATCTTCTCTTGCTTAAAACTTATCAATGCCAACTATATGGTTATCTCTTTTTTGTTTTATCACGTACATATTGTCCTCAGTAGAATGTCCCTCAGTAGAATGCAAGCTCCATAAGGGGCATTAGTCCATTCTCATTCTGCTATAAAGAATTGTCTGAGACTGGGTAATTTCTAAAAGAGATTTAATTAACTCACATTGATGCATGGTGGGGTGGGCTTCAGGAAACTTACAATCATGGCAGAAAAAGAAGGAAACACATCTTTCTTCACAAGGCACCAGGAGAGAGAAGTGTAGAGGAAAGGCTTGGGGAAAGGCCCTTATAAAACCAGCAGATCTCCTGAGAACTCACTCAGTATCATGAAAAGAGCATGGGGAAGCCATCCCTACAATCTAATCACCTCCCAGGAGGTCCCTACTTCAATATGTTAGGATTATAAGAAGTACAATTCAAGATGAGGTTTGGGTGGGGAAACAGCCAAACCATATCATAAGGGAAGGGATTCTTGTCTGCTTTCGTCACTGCTATGTTCTCAGTCTCACAAGGAATAACTTGACTATAGTAAACATTCGCTGAATTATTTCCTGTTTCTCAAGCTTATCTCCATTATTAATGTTGTGATTTTTATTATTAAATGAAGAAACAATTGGCCAGGAGTGGTGGTTCACGCCTGTGATCCAAACACTTTGGGAGGCTGAGGTGGGTGGATCACTAGGTCAGGAGTTTGAGACCAGCCTGGCCAATATGAAACCCTCTTCTCCACTAAAAAAAAAAAAAATACAAAAATAAGCCGGGAGTGGTGGCACACATGTGTAGTCCCAGCTACTCGGGAGACTGAGTCAGAAGAATCGCTTGAACCGCGGAGACAGAGGTTGCAGTGAGCTGAGATCTTGCCACTGCACTCCAGCCTAGACAACAGAGCAAGATTCAATCTCAAAAAAACAAAAACAAACAAACAAAAAAAAAGGAGAAAAAAAAAAAAAGGAAAACGAAAAAGAAACAACTACAATCCTGCTAAACTGAGAATCAAAAATAGATATAAATGCCAAGTTCTAAAACTTACAAAGTAGAAAAATTGTAAGATATATGATATAGAATGTAAATAGTTTTAAAGTAGATTCAAGAACACAGATATAATAGATACAACTGCTTTAAAGAGAAAAAATTTAAAAAATTATTTATGCTTGCACAAACATCTTGAGGGGGAAAAATATGCACTATGTTTAAAAAATGCAAAGTAATCACGTGACCCTGTTTACTGTTAGCACAAAGGCAAAGTAGCAATCTGAACTTGGTTGCCTAGCAACGAAGCGGCGGAATCCACGTTAGCGGAGTAAGTTCAAAGCAGTTTCACAGAGAACAAAATCATGCTTCATTCAGTGTCAATTCTAATTTTAAAAAGTAATAAGATGTTAAAACTTTGTATAATTCTCCATATTTCGTGGAGATAGTGCAGGTGCATTAAGACAGTTTGTATAAAGGTGAGAATATAGATGTCAATTTTTTTTTTTTTTTTTTTTTTACTTTGAGTTTTAGGGTGTGACACCAGTGGGAGAATAAATGAAATAATACACATTTCCTTAAGCTGGAAATGACTGTTACAGTTTTTGAAGGGTGTCAAACTGGCAATAAGAATTTAAGTTTGTGTGTTTCTTTTTCCACCCAGAAACTATACCCCATTCATTTAGAATCAAATGCTTCCTCGGTTGAAGGCAAAGGTCACAAGCCTTTGCTCTAGCTTCAAAGGACCCACAGCAGTGAGGATGAAGGCTCCTGCCTAGAAGATGCATTATTCATAAAGAGATAAATACTCCAGTCATTAAAAAGAGATGCTGGGCAGAAAGAAAACTTAACAGATATGCATTATATCATGTTTCTTCTTAAATGTCTATTTTCAAAAAATCGTTTCTCTCTAGTCCTTTTTATGTTTCTGGAATGGAAATCATGACAGAATGTTTCAAATAATTTCCTCATTTGGGAAAACCTTAGAATAGCATCAGAACTTCTCTTAGCTATTGAAATGGAACATTTTGGACATGTGTAGATTTAAGGAAGAAGGGAATTTAGGATAACAGAACAAAAGGAGTGAAATCTAAGATATGAAGTCACGCTAAAGAACACTGAATGCGTTATTTTGACCGAGGTAAGTGGATATGAAAGGGAATTCTAAAAAAAAAAATATGGCTGGAAATGCAGATGCCATGAGAACAAGTAAAGATTGTAATGATAGTCTATAGAATTTGGTTGTGATACTACATGCTGACATAAAATAATGAGAATATTCAAACAGGTGAATTAAATGGTAATAGTCGTGCTTCAAAAATTAAATCTATCAGATGAATAAATGCTGAAATGGAAATGAGAGAATGCAGGCAGAGAAATCAGTTAGGGAACTGCAAGAAGATTACATTCCAATAATGAAGTCCAGGATGAGAAAGACGGAAATGGGAATAAAAGGAAATTATCCCCACGGTGCTTGCAGGAACCTGTTTCCTCATGTTTTCTCGCCCTGGAATAAAATCTTTAAGTGACTGGTTCCTTCCCAGCATCCATGTTTTATCTCAAATGGTGTCTTGGAAAGGCTTTTCCTTACAACTGCCATCACAACTTTCATTGTATAGTCCCCTTGGATTGAATTTGTAGTAACTACCATTTTCTGAAATGACCTTGCTTATTTAGGTGTTGTTTATTTATCAGTCTTCTCTCCTGAAAACACTCACTACAATGTAAGTGCCATGAAACCAGGGTCCTTTTCTCTTCTATTCACTGCACATCCACAATGTGTTGAAGAGTCCTTGGGATATTCTAGGCACTCAGCAAATTATGTTGAAGAATAAATGAAATAATGAATATGAAGTGTCAATAAATGATTGTTGAATAAATGGGGAAATCACTAGGATGAATAAGGTCTTTTGAGCTCATGAAGCTTAGATCATAACACATTGCTAATGATCTATCCAACAAAAAGGAGTTGTCGACAGAAGTTTTAAAAGAGGAATTTTTGAATGTTTATTAATATTGTTGTTTTACCTGAAATTACGGTTGTACAATTTTTTTTTAATATATATTTTATTGCGTTTTAGGTTTTGGGGTACATGTGAAGAACATGCAGGATTGTTGCATAGGTACATACATGGCAATGTGGTTTGCTGCCTTCCTCCCCATCACCTGTATCTGCCATTTCTCCCCATGTTATCTCTCCCCAACTCCCCGCCCCCTGCTGTCCTTCCCCTAGTTCCCCCCGACGGACCCCAGTGTGTAGTGCTCCCCTCCCTGTGTCCATGTGTTCTCATTGTTCAACACCCGCCTACGAGTGAGAACATGCGGTGTTTGATTTTCTGTTCTTGTGTCAGTTTGCTGAGAATGATGGTTTCCAGGTTCATCCATGTCCCTACAAAGGACACGAACTCATTGTTTTTTACATTTTGAACTATACAGCATAATTGTGTCTATATTTGGTTTGTAAAATCACCAGTTTTATAACCTGTATAAACTGCTTAACATGCTTTAACGCCCAGTTTTCTAATCTATAAAATAGGAATAATAATGGTTTAAGCATTAAACATACATCACTTTTTAATATTAAATGAGGTAATTCATGTAAAATGTTGATTGTGGTGATTGGAGCACCATTACTTCTGATTACAAATTAGTTATTATTATGAAAACCATTATTGGCCACTGTGCAATGGTTAAAAGAACAGATCTGGGAATGAAACTGCCTGCTTTAGCATTAGCTTTTACCATCACTGATTTATCTTGGCCTTGTTCTTTTCGTTTGTATTAGAATTCTTTCTTCATAGGCAGTATAGCATAGGAGTTATAGGTACAGATTTTGGAGCCAGACTGCTGGTTTTGAACTCTGGCTCTCACATTATTAGTAGTATGTTAAGCATGTTACCTGCTTAAACCTCTGTGGCTCCCTTTACAAAGCTGCAGCATACTATGACAGTACTACACACAGTGTGGTTATCAATACTGAAGGCGTTTAGTGGCCTAACATTCTGAGAACTGTGGCTAGCACATGGTAAGTTCTATATAAATTGTTAAAGAAAATGAAACCTAAGACTGTTGTTAGAAGAGATAAACAAAGTAATCATTAAAATCACACAACTTAGTAGCAGTTTGTAAATCCTCAATAAATATTGTTACTAGTAAAACATCTGCATTACTTAAATCATTGTAGCTCGTAAAGATAATCTAGCTGTGTCAGTTCATGTAAGAAAATTCAGCACCATGATCCCAACCTCTGTACAGATGCATTTCCAAGACACCCACAAAATTATTCCAAAATGTGTATGAGTAATAATGAATAGAGCACCTACCATGTTTTATTTAGTATTTTAGAGTTCAACTTTTACCACAGAGCTTGATCTTAAGACTAACCTGGTTCATTGAATTTACGTAGCTATGCTTATTTTAGAAATGTAGTATATCAAGGCAAATTTCAAATTATTTAAAAATCGATAGATAGGCATCAAAACCTAACAATTAAACCACAATGAGATACCACTAGCCACACACCAAAATGGCTAAAAAATAAATAAATAAACCCCCCTACATTCCATTCAAGTAACAATTCAAGTAATAATCCTACTTGCAATATTAAAAAGTTTCTCCTTATTTTTATCAATACTTGATGTAAAAAAACTGTGAAAGTTTCACTAATCAAATGAGTGTGGAGCAGTGTGTTGCTGCTTTAGTTTGCATTCTTCTGCTTAATATCATTATCTCTTTAGATTAATAGAAACTTGGGATATTGACTTCTATATATTTCATTTTCTATTTTTCTATTAATAATTTTATTTCTGACATATAGTTTTTTTCTATACTTTTAATATTATTCTACTGTTATATCTGTTGCAGATATTCACTCACTACTTGAATAGGTCAATTCAATTTAACTATGGATACTTTTATCAAACAGAATACTTGTAATTAAAAGGTTAAATTGATCAGTCTTTATATTTATTGTGTCTTATTTGAGAAAAAAGCTTATCTTTATCATAATATTCTGCTACGTTTTTTCTCCATCGATTTTTCAGTTTTGCTTGTCTACTTGACTATCCCATATCAATATCCCTATATAAGCGAAGCCTCGCTGGAGTTCATGGCTGATGATATAAACTTTGGTCAATGACAGACAGGAGTCTATGGCCGCTTTCTACTTAAATTTCTGTAGTAAGATTTCTTAAGGTATATGTCATTGATATTATTTTAGAACAGTGGTTTCCAAAGTGAAATTGGCAGTCCAGAAACACCAGAATCCGCTTGGAACTTATACGAAATTAAAATTCTTGGGCTCATTCCCAAACCTACTGAATCAAAAACCCAAGGACAAGGTTCAGCAATCTATGTGTTAACAGTAATCCCAGATGATTCTCATATATGCTTAAGTTTGGGAAGGATTTTACTAGAACTCTACAATTACATAATCAGGCAAAACCAAGTGAGAATCTCAAAGGGTTATAGATTTTATGGCTGTAACAGGTAAGAAAATAAAATTTTTTCACCAAGAGCAAGCATGTCTTTGAACTATAAGAGAAGACTTAAAATATCTAAAAATCTAAAGAAATATCAGTCCAATCAAATAATATAGCTGCCAGGGTAAAGAGAAGAAAAAACATAGTATACATATACGACAGAGTCATGGGGTATATGGCCACTTCTTTCTTTAAATTATTGATTATCAGTTATAGACTATAAATTTGGGTAATAAATCCTATCAGTACTGCAAAAACCAAAATTTAATCTTCATTATGGTTATCAAAAATGATCTTCAAGAAAGTCTAGTAAATTTAGAAGGCAATTCCCAAAAATATATGGGAAATGTTCCTTAAATTGTTTGTGACAATAAAAATTACTTGTGTAGTGGTTAAACACATTTTATCCTGAAGAAAATTTAGAATTATGTATATAAATACCTAAGAGAATGAAAGTTAAAACATTAATATTTTGATTAAGAAATCTGTGCAAATATAGAATTGTATGTGCATGTCATGTTTATGATATTCTTACTGTCACAGGATTCATTTCCCAGAAAACACAATGGTACACGATCTTAGGGGATGACCCTTGCAGCATGGACTGCAATATTTAGGAAACAGAAATAAAGGAAAATAAGAGTGAGATTAAGAAAGAGAAAATGTTATATGGACTCATACAGAACTACCATATCTCCAACCAGTCTATCTGGCAATTGGAAGAGAGAAGAATTTATCCACAGACTGCTGTCTTTTGCTGCCCAAAGTCTACTCCATCAGCCATGAACTCTACTGAAGCTTTGCTTATAGGTTCTAGAGGGTATTCTTGGCATCTGACACTGCAGCCCAAGGATAGCCTGCAGGGCGACAGTAAGAGGCGGGGATTGTAAACTCAGAGGAGGAACTGAGGGGAGCCTGAGCTGCTCCAGCAGTGGGCACCTTAATCTGGCAATGCAGTGACTAGGTTTCAGTGTCATGGGAACAGCACAAACTGCTGTTGAAGCTGCTCAGGCTAGAAAGGAAAGCAAGCATGCAAATCTGAGCTGATGCAAAAACCCAGCACACAGGCCTGTTACACTAACTGAATCAGTCTCATTATTAAAAGCATGGGAATAGGCTTCCTCAAAGTAACAGTGAATGTTAACAGTGAATATTAAAACTTGTAAGATTCATAAATCTAAGAATAAGATTTGTGTGTTTAATTATAGAACTTTGGTTTAGGTTTTAAACTTGCAAGATTTATTAATTTTGAAAAAAGGCTAAAATTTGTTTCTGTCAATACAAAAACACATTCTGCTCTTTCATTTGAAAGAAAAAAGGGAAATAAATCTCTCCTTGATATAACGTCTTTCTTTTTCTTTAAATTCATTTATTATACTTTAAGTTCTGGGGTACATGTGCAGATCGTGCAGGTTTATTACATAGGTATACCTGTGCCATGGTGGTGGTTTGCTGCATCCATCACCCCGTCATCTACATTAGGTATTTCTCCTAATGCTATCCCTCCTGAATACCCCCACCCCCTGCTATTCCACTGTCAGTACTAGACAGATCAACGAGACAGAAAATTAACAAGGATATCCAGGACTTGAACTCAGATCTGGACCAAGCAGACCTAACAGACATCTGCAGAACTCTCCACCCCATATCCACAGAATATACATTGTTCTCAGCACCACATTGTACTTACTTTAAAATTGACCACATGATTGGAAGTAAATCACTCCTCAGCAAATGCAAAAGAACGGAAATCATAACAAACAGATTCTCAGACCACAGTGCAATCGAATTAGAACTCAGGATTAAGAAACTCAGTCAGAAACGCACAACTACATGGAAACTGAACAACCTGCTCCTGAATGCCTACTGGATAAATAATGAAATGAAGACAGAAATGAAGATGTTCTTCGAAACCAATGAGAATGAAGACACAACATACTGGAATCTCTGGGACACAGTTAAAGCAGTGTCTAGAGGGAAATTTATAGCACTAAATACCCACCAGAGAATAGAGGAAAGATCAAAAATCAATACCCTAACATCATGATTAAAAGAACTAGGGGAGCCTCTTCAACTCCCACCCAATCTCTTCGCTCTCTGCTATGGTTTGAGTGTGTCTCCTCCAAAAGTTATGTTGAAATCGTATCTCCAGTCTGACAGTGATGGAAGGTAGGGCCAAGTGGGGGGTGTTTGGATTATGAGGGCACTGCCCTTCTGAATGGATGAATGCCATCTCACAGGTGGGGGTGAGTTTTCCTTCTTACTGGAATGGATTGGTTCCTGTAACAGCAGCTTGTCACAAGCAAGCTTGCTGCTCCTGTTAACTACTTTTCCCATGTGGCTGGTTCCCCTTCCATGTCTCTGTCATATTTTGGCACAGAAGAAGCCCTCACAACCAGCTGCCAAATGTTGCCACCCAATGTCAAACTTCCCAGCCTTCAGAACCATGAGCTAAATACACTTCTGTTCTTTATTAATTACCCAGTCTAAGGTATTCCATTATAGCAGCACAATTTGAACTAAGACACTCTCCTTCACAGCAAGATTTCTCCTAAAAGATTGTACTCAGTGTCTCCGCTTCCTCAATTTCTAACTTCACGTCAGTACTCAGGAAACAAATCAAACATCTTTTTTCAAGATCAATGATAATTTACAAGTTGTCAAATTCTATATATTATCCTCATTTTAGTTAATCTTTTAATTCAGTATTTGTAAGCCATAAAAAAGTACCCAGATGATTTCAGCAAAGTGCAAAAATAAATATATTTCATAAAATGAAAGGAAATGTTAACTACCTATGTTCCAGGAAAAAAGTGAAACCATGGATGCGTGTTAGATATAGGTAGCAAAAACTAATGACTATCTGTTCAATACACTGCCAATAAAATAATGAAGAACGATGAGAATTTTGCATCTACATGCTTTTCTGGAAAAGTTTAAAGTTATAGGGGCAAGACTGAATTGACCTTTCCAGCCTTTATAATCCAGTTTGGGTTATGAAGCCAAACATTTTCTAAGGTAAGAGCATGACAGCACCTTGAATAACTGCCCAACTACTGATTGTACAGTAGCAAGTACAGGGTCATCCTCAATGAAGAATCTTTAGGTACTGTCACCTAAAAATGCTGGACCGTTGCCCAGTAGGAAAAACAAAATCTGCCATACTTGACCACCACTTATTTCTTTAAGCTCATTCCTTCCTCCCTTCCTCCCTTCCTCCCTTCCTTCCTCCCTCCCTCCTTCCTTCCCTCCTTCCTTCCTTCCTTCCTTCCTTTCCTTCTTTTTCATTTAAATCTGTGGTTGCTCTCAGGCTCCTCTGCTGTTTTCCCTGTACCAGCAATATACCAAATACATACCTGAAGGTTGTTCCCTTCATTAAAGCATTCCTCTTTGGGAACTATGACTTCAAAATCAGTAGACACCCAAATTGTGAAAATAGGAAGCAAATATTTTACAAGAATAAAATAATCACCAATAGTAATAGTGAGAATAGTGACATCTTGATTCATTCACCTGTAATTTCTGTCTATGGAAGAAATTTTATCCATTTGATGCTGATTTGGAGGATATAACTCTTCTGGGAGGACATCTGACATTTCTTCAGCCCCAAAAGGTGTTGCCAATAAAACTAACATTAAAACTATGCCTTCTTAAGGCTGTTCTATTTCAGTCTCGGGCTAGAGATGGGAAACATTGTAAGACCACTAAATTTCATGATCATGAGTCTATTACCACACATGATTTTCTCTCTTAGTCAAAAGTAATGCTATGTGTAATTCTATAATGTTGAGAAAGATATTTCAAAGACCACAGAGGTGATTTGTGCATAAGCATTGTTAATAAAAAAGGCAAATTTGTATCCACAGAAAAGGACTACATCAAAAAAAAGTAAGCATTGCTCTTTCCATGGTAGAAGTGACTGGGTGACCTTTCGCATATTTCCAGGGGAATGATGCCAGGTTGGGCATGCAGTGTTTGCTTCTGCCCCAGGCAGTGTGGGAAAGGCTTAGCAAGTGAATATTTCTATTGATGAACCCATGCAAAGCCTCTCTTCCCAACATCATGCTACTGTGTTTGTGACTCAATTTGACAAGGGAAAAATCAGTACCTATCACAAAACATTTCATCTTGTCCACCTGATTATTAACGTTTTACTCTTCTACAGTTGCTTCTTGGTGAGAAGCTCATGAAATCCAAATAGCTTCACATTCTATGCCCATTTGGAGATGTCTAACATGTACCTCTTCCCTAGACCTCCTTTCCTGGAACTCCAAACTTTCCAACTTTGTTTTTTTCAGTTCTCTGATTATCCAGCCAAAATATTAGCCACTATCAATACTCAGTGTAAATTCATTTGCTAGGTGTCTCTCTCTGAGCAAAATGCTTAGGTCTGAGAAGGCTTAAATCTCTGACTCTTTTTCTTGGAGCCACCAAGAGGAAAATAATACTTCAGCTATCTATTTACAAGAGATACCAGCACATCTGTAAAGAAGAATCCTTCAACTAGACCTAATATATTTTTTCCTCAGTCAACCTCGTATAGGTATCACCTAGGAGTCCGTAGGTATGAATTCAGAGACAGGAGGCAACTTACAGTAAGGGTCAGGGGAATCTGTGCCATTTGGTTGTGCGACTCACTTATTCCTTCAGAATCTCTTCAAGCCCAATAGCATATATAGCACTTCCATTTAATGTTGGGATGCTACCGAGTCTGCTTCCCAATCTTATAGATTATTGGATTAGACAACGCCCAGTTCATGCTGAGCATATCAGGTCCCATGGTAACCTGATTGGCTCATAGTCCAGCCAGAGGCTATTTTGTAAAAGTAGAAGAATGCAGAAGATGGTACAACGTTGCTTTGAAACCCTAAAAATTTACATGTATTTCCTTTATAGAGTCCTGCTCATGGCTCCTAACAGCATTCTTATCTACAATAGGTACTTTGAATACCATTAGATTTGCTGTGCCACAATGACCAAGTGGCAGAATAATTTCATGGTAGCCTAGATTTCATGCAGTGATACTATTAGCTGAGCACAACAGGAAGCTAAAAATCAAGAGAAATCAGTTAATGTAGTTCATAAAGTCGCCCCATCCATACCCATGACACAAGGAAGGTAAAAATTGTGGATACTAGATCTGGAAGAACAAATAAAGAATATCAAACATACTAAAACTGGCATATTTTTAGGATCCATTATTGAACCAATCCAACAAAAATCCTTCATATTTTTTATACTGAAGTGGGCAAGAGTGTTTTTGTGATCTTAGGCAATTTACTTTACCCACGTAGGCCTATGTATCTTTTGATTTTTCAATTTCCAACTTTTAAGTTCAGGGGCACATGAGCAGGATGTGCAGGCTTGTTACATAGATAAATGTGTGTCTTGGTGGTTTGCTACACAGACCATCCCATCACTGAGCTATTAAGCCCAGCATCCATTAGCTATTCTTCCTAAAGTTCTCCCTCTTCCCACCCCCCACCCTCCAACAAGACCCAACCCTGGTGTGTCCACATGTTCTTGTTATTCAGCTCCCACTTATAAGTGAGAACATGTGGTATTTGGTTTTCTGTTCCTGGGTTCGTATGCTGAGGATAATGGCTTCCAGCTCCATCTATGTTTCTGCAAAGGACATAGTCTTGTTCCTTTTTATGGCTGCATGGTATTCCATAGTGTCTATGTACCACATTTTCATTAGCCAGTCTATCATCAATAGGTATTTAGGTTGATTCCATGTTTTCGCTATTGTGAATAGTGCTACAATGGACACACACATGCATCTATCAGTATATCAGAATGATTTATATTCCTCTGGATATATAGCCAGTAGTGGAATGGCTGGGTCAAATGCTATTTCTGCCTCTAGGTCTTGGAGGAATCGCCACACTGTCTTCCACAATGGTTGAACTGATTTACAGTCCTGTCTACGGCCATACCACCTTGAATGTGTCTCATCTCATCTGACCTATGTGTCTTTATATGTACAACGGGAACAATAATAGTTCCTACTTCAAAGAGTATACAGCATATAAAAATAAAGCATTTAACCCAGTTCTAGGCAAAAGTAACACATTTAATAAATATTAGGTGTTAATATTGCTGATAATTTAAGGTAATTTTTTAAGTAGGGAAAGAATAAGTTTGGATAAGTTTGCTGGCAATAGAATATGAAGATTCTGAAATCTTGGCTGAGAAATTAGGACTTTTTGATGCAAACAAGCAGTGCTTAGTAAATCCAAGAAATACTTAAGCTTAATTACTGTCAATAACTAGATGGCTACACTAAGAATTCTTTGGCAATTAATTCACTGTTGAAAACGATTCAGAGCAGGGAGAACTTTCTGCTTGTCCCACTGGTAATTTCAAAACAATAAAATTAGCATTGTGTTAATGTAACCCTTAAGGTACTGAACATGAAGTTTTATAGCAGCAAAATCTCACACTGATGTAGTAGGTTGGCAATGATTCTAAGACAGAAGGAATCATCATGCAGGAGAGAAACGTTTTCAGATTCTACCAATTTCAAGACTCCCCTCATTTTACCTTAATGCAGACTGCAAAATAAATCCACTTTCATTCCAGAACACGTATCTTAGAGCATGCAGAATAATTAAAGATGTCCTGAAGAGAAGTTTACAGAGAGAAAAGTCATTCTTACACCAAAATAAGAAGTAACGGCTTAACAGATTCTAAGTTGAATGCTTCAGATTTACATGGATCAGTACAATAGCTACTTGTAACCAGAATTTTCACATTTCAGAAATGCTGTTAAGTGAAGGTTCCGAAGGTAAAATGTAAATTTTGAGACATTACAAATCAAAAGACAGATAGTTTTTTTTTTTTTTGCAATTGATGTAAGTTAATTGTTACAAAGATAAGAGAACCTAAAGAATATACACAAAATTGAACCAAGAGAATAAAAGGAAAAGTGCAACACTATATTTGCTACCTGTTTAAAGGTTTCACAAGTACATTAGAAAAAAGGCGGTACAAATATAAGCTGAAGTTTGAATGAGGCAAGTGTCCACATCACACACTTGGCTGAGGTTCTTTCCTTACCTTAGGATGTGTAAATTAAAAGTGGTATATGGGTGGGCATCAGGAAAGTCAATATATTTTTAAAAATCTATCAATGTGTAATAATGTAGAGAAGGGAGACATAGCTTTCTCTAGGCATTCAAATTAGTCTGTGACCCCTAAAGTGGCCAAGAACAGCTATGCAAATATTATTTTTAACTATGAATATATAGTTAATGTGGGTCAAATGGCAGTATACAATTTTTCATGAATTTAAGGAAGATTTTAGGAAATTTTATTGGTAAAAATTACAAACATGTCATCTAAGACATCACAATAAGATTACTAAAAGTTGTAAGTTTGCTTATATTGTCTCCAAAGTCAAATTTTAATCAAACTATAAAATTCATGGAAATGCTACGTCGATCAATGATACGATTTATTCACATTGATAATATACAAGCAAATTGTGTCAGGCAAGTTATACTCAAAGAAAAAGCATCTGGAAAAAGTTAGAAAGAAATGAGTCTGAGAAAACATCCTGTGATGACAAATACACATATTTTCAATGATTAATAGAATTGGTGAATATGCAAACAATTCATATTTGTTCTGATCATTTGAGGCACCAGACAAAAGGACCTGTATCTCAGAAAATGGTAACATAATATTTGTTTTTCAAATGATACTAAAAATGGTATTAAAGTCTATAAAGTAAATACTGCACTGGAGCATACCACATGTTTGAGTCCCACAAAAGAAAACAGATTTACATTTTGGCATTGATAACATTATATATTTAGAGTTCATATGAGAAAAGTCAGCCAACCTATCACTCTCATAATATAAATATGGTAATATTTTAACTAGTCTGTGCAAGAGAACATAATGAATAAGCATAATCCTATTCTTCGGGTTTATCAATTTGGCATGTGACAGAAATACAAATGAAATTCAACTGAGAAGAGAAAAGGTGTATTAACATATTTATTCTACCTATAAGAAGGGTGCTGGTTGGCCTAAAGGATAAAGAAGATCAAAAATTCAAACAGCAAGAAAATTGTTTCTCTATGCTTGTCTTTCTTTGGTATTCTGGAAAGATCAAATACTTGTTACTTCTCTTGTCAGTTACTGAATCAACAGAGAATATGTCATGGCGGTCAACATTATTACTGATAATATTGAAAAGATATAGCTTAGATAGAACAGCCAAGCGGGCTTGTTAAGTGAACCACTGATTTAGTCAGACTTACCTTCCAGTCACAGGCAATGATGTCGGAATTCTTTCTTTTATTACCTGCTCCATTCCAGAAGAAGTTGTAGAGAGTCCAATTTAATCTTTCCAAGTGTGTCGGTGGATGTCATTCTATTTTTCTGTGTAAGACAGCAAAAGAGCCCTTGAGTTACATTAATTGAATTTTCTTTTTCAAGTGAAGAGAACATGAATTGGGGAGAGGTAGTTCCCCAACACATTATGTTTTGGTTTATTTCTATATGTCATGCTTATTCTCTGATGATCAGCATGTATTGAAGGAGGTGCGACAACTCACAGTGCACTATTCACAATCTCAAAACTCAGTGGCAAAGCAGAACAAAACACACGTGAGAAAATGTGATTTTCTCCATTCCAAATTAAATATTTCTATAGAAAATGTTGGTTTACTTAACTTGGATTATGTGCTTATCCCTTGAAAAGTCACTGTGTACATCTGAGTGAGATAATTATCATTGGTGAGACTGAGTTTCATGTTTACCTCTGACAGAAGAGAGGCAGAATATCTTTATAGGAAAAAATGGGAAGTAGCAGTTCTGAGTCCACAGTGTAACAGCCTTCAAAAATCTCTAAAAACATGTATTTAGTTTACTTTCATCCATTCAACAAATATTTACTGAAGGCCTGGAGTGTGATGAGTGCTCTGCCATCTAACATTTATTTGCACTGCAACCTGACGCTGGATGCCAAGATCATCTGGATGCTCATTCTTGGCCAAACAGACCTGTAATACTCTATATCTTTAATCATTCAGGTCCTACCACCTGAAAGCACATTTTAGTATGTTTACCAAATTAAATATAACTGAATCAGGTTAATATTAGCCTTTCAAGTTCTCTCCATTACAGATTCTGTAATTCCCCAAACTTAAAATTACAAGGCTGCTAATAACTTTTCTTCCTCTTTTTCTCCTCCTACTCTTCTATGTCCTCCTTATTTATTTTAATTACACTAGATTAGTTTGTCTTGAATTTTCTTGGAATTTATTGGTAACCAAAATTTAGGATTTTTTTCTGATTTTGGGGAATGCTTACATATCTTTTGCTTGATTTGCACATATTTGGAAAATCCACAATGTTAAAATGTGAAGAACTTCCCACAGTAAAAAGCATCAACATTTGAGAATTCTCCTTACATCATCCATAGA
The DNA here is from genome assembly GCA_963573385.1 of Cacajao melanocephalus. Classification (NCBI taxonomy): domain Eukaryota; kingdom Metazoa; phylum Chordata; class Mammalia; order Primates; family Pitheciidae; genus Cacajao; species Cacajao melanocephalus. Next base: position 38,487 of record CAUYLG010012713.1, on the reverse strand, counting down.
CATTCATATGAAGTCAATAAATCTTTATTGTTAAATAACACTAATAAAATAGAAACTTCTACCAGTTAGTTTAAAATCAAGAAGTAGTGGTAAAATTATATTTGTGGTTGTTTGGGGACTTTAAAAGTATTATATTATGGTTTAAAAAATCTCATTTTTAAAAGAATTCATAGAAAGAAAATTAATGTATGCACTTAAATGTATTTATTGGGTATCTATTCTATATCAAGCACTGTTTTTAGACACCAAGGATATTAGAGTGAACAAGATAGACAAAGACATTTCTGTTATGGAGCTTACACTCTCCTGGGAATAAACAAACACAATGAATTAAAAAGCTATTTTTAAGAGCTATTAAGCAAAACAGTTTATAAATGGATAAGGGGTGTCTGGGTAGAGTATAAATATGGTTTTTAGACTGTTTCTATTAGGTCAAGATAAGGGATTTGAATATGATTCTGAGTAATTGAAAACTATTCAAAGTTTTTTAACTAGAAAGTAATTTTAGGTGATTTATGTTTATTCTTTGTTCTGAAATCTTTGTCTGACATTGCTATAGCCACTCCATCATTCTTTTGATTAGTGTTTGCATGATATATGTATTTATTTTTATCCTTTTACTTTTAACCTACGAATATCATTATATTCAAAGTAAGTTTCTTACAGATAACACACAGTTGAGCATTTCTCAATCTAGTCTGACACTCTCTGTCTTTTAATTTTTGTGCTTCAGCTTATGCAATTAAACTTTTTTTTTTTTTTTGAGACGAAGTCTCACTCTGTCGCCCAGGCTAGAGTGCAGTGGCACAATCTTGGCTCACTGCAACCTCTGCCTCCCAGGTGCAGGCAAATCTCCTGCCTCCTCAGCCTCCTGAGTAGCTGGGATTACAGGCATGTGCCACCATGCCTGGCTAATTTTTGTATTTTTAGTAGAGACGAGGTTTCACCATGTTGGTCAGGCTGGTCTCAAACTCCTGACCTCATGATCCACTGCCTCGGCCGTCCAAAGTGCTGGGATTACAGGTGTGAGCCACCGTGCCCTGTCTAAACTTCTAATATCATTAATTTGAATTTAGGTCTACCATTTTTTATTTGTTTTATTCTTGTTCTTTCTGTTTCTTCTGTTGTTTTTTGTTTGGTTCCTCTATTTTCTCTTTCCTGCTTTCCTTGGGATTATTTCAACCTTTTTTTGTATCTCATTTCAATTTATCAGCTATATTTTCTATTATATCTCTTTGTATAATTCATTTTTAGTGTTTGATATCATGATTACAATATGCATATTTAACTTTCCAAAACTGAACTAGAATCAATATTTTACCCCTTCAAGGACAATATAGACACCTTATCATCATACAGGTAACTTTACTGTCCCTAGTTTAGATTACTGCTCTCTTACAGATTATATCCACATACATTTAAAATCCATTCAACAAAGTTATATTTACTTACAAACATAAAACATATTTAAATAACTCAAGAGAAGAATAATAGTTTATTACCTACAGCCATACATTTACCATTGTTATTACTATTTTTCATTCTTGATGTTCCAAGTTTCCCAGTGGTAACATTTCCTTTCTGCCTACAGACATTCTTTAGTAATTTTCTTGAGTAAGTCTGCTCACAGTGAATTTTCTGTAATCTGAGAATGCCCTGATTTCCTGTTCATTCCTGAAGAATATTTTCTCTGGATATAATGTTTAGATTGAAATTCTTTCCATTAGCATTTTAAAAAGAATATTCCACTTTTTTCTGTCTGTAGTGAATTCTGATAAGAAATCCATAGTTTTCTCAACTGTTTTTGCCTCTAGGACACTCACTTTTCTCTGGCTGCTTTTGGGACTTTTATCTCTCTAGTTTCCAATAGTTTATTTAATTAATTGTGTTTTGATATGGATTTCTTTGACATTATCTTGTTCAGGGGTTCTCTGAGCTTCTTGAACCTGCATGTTTATATGTTTCACTAATTAGAGAAAGTTTTTGGCAATTCTTTATTTTTTTTCTGTACAGTTTTCCTCTCTTTCTGGGACTCTGATGACACAACATTTAGAAATTCTACAATTGTCCCATATGTCTCTGAGAGCACTGTTTATTTTTTGATCATCTTTCTTTATTCTCCATATTGGATAATTTCTATTGATTTACTTTCAAGTTCACTGATTTCCTTTTTCATCTCCACTTTGCTAATGAGCTCACACAATGAAGGTTATGTTATTGTTGTTATTTTTTATTCATTCTTGGTTTTTGGAGCATTTAAAAATAGTTGCTATAAAACCCTTGTAATAATACTTACAACATCTATGTCACTTCAGTGTTGGCAAATATTGATGGTTTTTTTTTTTTTTCACATCAGTTGGAGTTTTTCTCACTCTTCACATTACAAGTAATTATGGACTGTGCCTTGATATTTTGTATATAATGTTATAAGGGTCTGCTTCTTTCTTAAACTCTATGGAGACTTCTATTTCTGTTTTAGAAGTCAATCAACCCAGTTAGAATCAGGCTATAAGTTCTGACAAGCTTTTTTTTTGCATTATGTTTGCAATAATAGTTTTCAAAATCTTTACTTTTCTGTTTGAATGTGGTCTGCATGTGACATACTCAGTTGCCACTCTGGGACCTGGGCAGTGACTTAGCTTTTAGCTCAATTCTAAAGCATGTTTCGTGATATTTTTTAGTATGAAATCTACGCATGAAGCTTGGAGATGAGCCCATGAATTTATAAACAACTTTATAGGGTCACTAACTGTGTTAGGCTATTTTTGTGTTGATATAAAGAAATACTTAAGATTGGGCAATTTATAAAGAAAAGAGGTTTAATTGGCTCACATTTCTTCAGGCTGTGCCAGAATCAAAACAACAAAATCTGCGGTAAATTGTGTTTGCAGAATTAAACATGTAAACATAAAGTTTTTCATTTGTACACAGAGAATAGTATCATTTTCAGTTGAAAAATTTTACTTGCATTTACCAGATATAAAAATAAATAGTATTAATAAATATGTATATATAAAAATAGAGTCAAATATAGATTTTAAGCTTGAAATTATACCTAGGCTTTTTCTGATAAAACATATGCATCTAATTTTTTGTATTATGAAACATATTGTCAGGATTTTGGATAATAAAAGTCAGTTATGCTTATTACAATGTAAACTAAATGCACAAAATATTAATGGTAAAAGTGTTTTCACTCATAATAAACTCATTTATAAATTTCATTGACCCTATTTATGATTAACAAGTATTTGAATGTTATAAAAATGATAAATATAAAAATTCTTCATATTTATTTTTCCTAAAATAATGAACAAATACACACCTTAGATTAACATATATGGAAATCTGAAACTTAAGTTTACTACACTGATAATTAAATATGACCAAGTTTCCAGCACAAGTACAACTTAAGGAATGCTATAATTTAAATGATGTCAGGGTACATTTATATTGTTTTTTTTCAACATCTAAATTATCTTTATAAAATCAAGAATATTTTAAAAATTCAGGATACAAATAAAAATATATTAATTTAACAGTTTTGTTTTCTTTACAGACTAACCTAGGTCTCTTTTGAATGAGGACCAACAAACTTCATTTCCACTTTTATTTGATCTTCTCACATAGACCTTTGTTTATTGCTTTGGAGTTCAAACTGAAATAAGCTTCCCACAGTTCTCTGAGAATTCAGATTTCAAGAGCATTCAGATTTAAATCAGAGGTGCTTAATAAGGAAAACAAATATTTGGTGATTAAGCACTGTAACTGCATAAATGATAGGGAGATGATATGTCAATCTTAATGAGATGTAGCAAGAAAAAAATATGTTGAATTGCAAAGTTCATCCTGGACTAAGTGCTTTGCCTATGCCCTACTTTGCCCATGGTTTATATTTACTTGAACTTTGAATTACTAGGTAAAATTTAAACTTCGTAAGATCTCTAGTTTATGTAAGTCAAATTTAACTATATCTTAAGAAATACATTTTTATTTGGGCATCTAATGTGTTTTCCCTCTTTTTAAACATTTCAATAGATTTGCATTGCTTTGGGGGAACAAATTCAGTTCCTTAGCATGATCCCCTTGGCCTGCATATCGTAGCCTTTCATATTCCCTTTAGTTTATCTCCTTTCACTCCCATATCATTTTAAAAGCTTAATTTATTTTTAATTAATATACCTTTTTTTTTTTTTGCAGTTTTAGGTTTACTGAAAAAAAATTGAGTGGAAAGTGCAGAAATGTCCCATATACCTATCACTCCCCTCACCCAAGTGTTCCCTTTTATTAACACCTTGCATTAGTGTGATATATTTGTTAAAACTGATGAACCATTTTTATTAACTAAAGGTCATAGTTTCCAATGGGTTCATTCATTGTGTTATATAGTCCTATGGGCTTTGACAAATGTTTGATGTCATATTTGCCATTTCAGTATCATACAAAATAGTTTCACTTCTTTAAAAATGCCCTGTGCTCCACCAATTCATCCCTCTCTCCATTACCCAGAGCCTCTGCTAACCACTGATGTGTTAATTTTGTCCACTGTCTTTTCCAGAATGTTAGAAGGCTGCACAGTTAGTGTTAAACAGTACACTACAGTCTTTTCAGATTGGGTTGGTGCTCTTAGCAATATGCATTTAGAACACTTCTATGTCTTTTCTTCACTTGATAGCTCATTTCTTTTTATTGATGAATAATATTCTATTATGTGAAAGTATCACAGTTTGTTTTTCCACCTTGAAAGACCTTTTTATTGTTTCCAGGTTTTGCCAATTATGAATAAAGCTGCTATAAACATTTGTGTGCAGGTTTTATGTAGACAAAAACTTTTAACTCCTTTAGATAAATACCAAGGGGCATGATTGCTGAACCATATGGTAACAACATGTTTAATTTTTGTAAGAAACCTCCAAACTGTCTTCCAAAGTAACTGTACCATTTTACATAACCACCAGCAGTGGATGAACGTTCTTGTTGCTCTCCATCCTCACCAGCATTTAATGTCGCAAGAGTTTTAGATTTTAGTCATTCTAATAGGTATCTAGTGGCATCTCACTGTTTTGATTTGGTATTTCCTGAATACTTATAATGTGTAGTATCTTTTCAAAGGTTTACATTTGTTTATCTTTTTGGTGAGATGTCTGTTAAGAGTTTATTTCCATTTTTAAAGTAGGTCTTCTCTCTTCTTGTTGCTAAATTTAAAGTGTCCTTGTATATTTTAGACACAAGTCCTTTAACAGATTTGTACTTTGCAAATGCAAAAATTCTCTCACAGTATAAGGCTTGTCTTTTCATTCTTATAACAGGGCCCTCTGCAAAGCAGAAGTTTTTAATTTTTATGACATCCAATTAAACCATTTTTTCTTTCACGGATTGGTATTATGATTTTGTTGTTGTAGCTAAGAAGTCATCTTTGCTTGAGACTATCTTAGTTAAACCCAAGTTCAACTAGATTGTCCTTTATGTTATAATCTTGAAGCTGTATAGTTTTGTGTTTTGCTTTTAGATAGATTATGTATTTTGAGTTATTTTTTGTGAAAGGCATAGTATCTGTATCTAGATTTATTTTTGGCATGTGGATGTCCAGCTGTTTTATAACCATTTCTTGAGAAGATTATTTTCCCCCACTGAATTGCCTTTGCTCCTTTGTCAAAAATCAGTTGAATATATTTGTGTAGGTGTCTTTCTTGGCTCTCCTGCTACATTGATTGATTTGTTTATTATTTTACCACTACCAACACTGTCTTAATTACTCTAGCTTTACATCAAATCTTGGAGATGGATAATGTCACTCCTTCAAACTTGTTCTTTTTCTTCAATATTTTCTTGACCATTCTGGGTCTTTTGCATTTTCACAAAAACGTTTAAGTCAGTTTGTCTACATTCACAGAATAATTTGGGGTTTTGACATAATTTGAGAAGAAATGACATCTTGACAAGATTGAATCTTCCTATACATATACATGGAATATCTCTCTATTTATTTAGATATTTGCTTTGTATAATCACAGTTTTATAGTTTTCCTCAAATGTTTCATATACATATATTTTTAGAATGATATCTAAGTATTACAGTTTTGTTACTGCTAATTTAAATGATACTGTGTTTTTAATTTCAAATTTCAATTATCCCTTGCTGATATATGAGAAAGAAATTAACTTTTATGTCAATCTTGTATCCTATAACCTTGCTATAATCTTCTATAATTGCATATTAGTTCCATTACCTTTGATTTTTACATTTATTTCTTTAGCAAACTATTTTCACTTGCCTGAAAGACTGGTGTTCTTTCTAGCTTGAAAGCATTTACACATCCTCTAATCTGAACCTGAAACAAAGTGCTCCACTCTCTGCTTCACCTGTCTACTCCCTTTGCCCTCTTTCAGATCTTTGCTTGATACTACCTTAGAGATTTTTCTCAATATAAAAAGATCAACATAAATATTCCATTTATATGTCTTCGTAAAACCACAAATGTCTTCTGTCTTTCTGACAATTAGCTACTGTCATAAATATATGTCTACCATCCTTATCAGACTATAAGCTTGCTCAGGCAGGTGCTATGCTTGTTCTATACATTGTCAGTCTCTCGCCCATTTTGTTAGTACGTACTACACAGACTTACACTGTCTATTGACACATTAAGTCACACCACATTTTTGCATGCAAGCATGTCTTCCCTACCGAAATAATTTTGAAATTCTTTAAAGACAACATAATATCATTTGTTTTTCTTTTTCTTTCTGAGCTTTGCCAATTCTAACAGTCTTGCTTTGAATTTTCAATACATTATTTAAATAAATATTTTCCCTTAATCCACAAAGACATCTCAACTCTTCTCAACCCTAATTTTGCCAAGACCAGAAAAAAAAATGTTAAAGTTTTTGTTATATTCTTTTGCTTCATTTTCTCTCCTTTAAATTAAATGCTTTTTGAATTCCGACTTATGATACCAGTATGATTAAAACTGTCAAATAGAGCACTATATCTAGCCATGGTGGTGGAAGAAATTGCCTTTAGTTAATTCCATATATGTTTTAAATACACGAATAATTATTGCATTATAGAGCATAATAATTATTTTCTCATAGCTAGAAAGAATAGGGCACAAAGGATTGTAAACCTCATCAGTGTGATGGATTTCTTGTCATCCAGAAAGTGTGTTTGAACAGTGTTACAAAATCATCATAGGATTAATGGGTGCCATGGCTACCCTTGACATTCATTTATGTATTGTTATTGAATTTACTCTTGTTTTTCTTTCCTAGCTTTAAGGGTTACATTGTAGTCTATGTACTGTATTAGGGTTAACATTCCTAGTTTTGAAAACAAAGACATGTAAACCATAATCTTCTTCAATATTCACTTTTTTCTGCAAAGTTTAAACCAAGAGTCTTCTTGAATATTGTTTGGTTTTTCTTTAATTATACGATTGTAGAAATAAAATAGAAGAGTATTAGAGACAAAAATAGGAAAAAATCCATGCTTCATATATAGTCTATTTAAATTAACCCATGTTTTTGCAAATATTCATATGTACGATGAGGTATGGAAACTTCCATAAGTCTTTTTCCATTTATATATTAGATAGTCACTACTGTTAATGTCAATGATTTAGTGTCTTCTGTAATCTACATGCAAATAATGTCAATTAAAACCAGAATAAAAATAGAGTCCTTTTTTTCAAGGAACTACAGACAGCAGAGAGAGAAGGATGAATTAATGTGATAAATGACAGAGTTATGAGCAAAGTGTCTGGGAACAGGAAAGATTCCTAACCTGACTGATGTGGTGGAGTAGGGAGGCAAGAGATGCTTCTAGAAGTAGTCACATATGATGTGCTTTGAATCCATACAGTCATACAAGTCTCCTTCCATTGCCCATGCAAAATGTTGTACCAAGATTACATCTTGAAATAACCCTGATAAGAATTTAGAAATTTCTAAATTCAAGTTTTCTAGCATTTAAGTTATTGCACTCTGTCAGTAACTACTTTGAGCTATTATATGTATTCCACAAAGATTCAGCATTGTTGATACTTATATTTGACTAGATTTAATGAAAAAAATATGTGCAGCTGCTATTTTCAAAGCATTATGGCAGTGTTGACAAGACACAAGACGAGGTAGCAATGATTTTGCCTCTTACTTTAGGCATAAAATCCACTGGAAGAATTTCTTCTGGCTAACTTTAACTTGCTTATTTATAGGAAAAGGTAGGAAAATTAGTTTAACATGTAGTTTTTCCTTATTGACTTGCATATTTTATTTAGTTATTCAATAGGAATAGTCTTAGTAGCAGATATCTGAAATAAACAAGTTTGTTTCTAGAGCAAAATAAAAACCAAAATGTCACAAGATTTGTAAAATGGCTGAGCATGCTTTCTAACTTACTGTCTAGTTGTAACAGCTATTTTGCAGGTACACTACTGAATTTATTTTTAAAAAGTAAGGGTCTTTTGATAGGATAGAGGACACTGCAAGTATAATTTGTTAAATGAAACCTTGCTGAGGTGAGGGCAGTACTCCTGGGGTGCTACTAAATAGAGACAGCATGGCAGATGCCCTTCCTTGCCACAGTAATAACAGGACTCTGTTCTTAATGGTAACATTGGGATGACTGACAGCAGCTCTGGACTAATGCCTCAGAGTGACTACCTCTAGCTCCAGGAATCCAGGAAATAGGACCTAGTTGCTGCTGGCATTTATTGTCATTATTATCCAATAATGATTACTCAACAATGTGGGCAAAATATTTTATTGACTTGTAATTATTTCTAAAACTGTAATTGTCAGTAAGTTAGGAAAAAGAAAAATCTTAGAAAAAAGTTTACACCATTTGAAAACATCAGAGTTTTAAACTAAGTTACATTTTAGTTTAAAAAAAGCTTTGATTATGATGAAAGTAGTGATTTGGAGAGAGATCGAAAAATATAATTCATGGTTAATTCATTTTCTTTCACAGGACTCATTCAATAAATGTCATTGACTGATTTCATGATGTGTAAGGGAGGTGGCTGAGGAATATCACCACAGGATTGACAGCTATACCATAAGAGGAAAGACTCACTGGGGCAGGGGGAGAGAACCTGATGCAACATAAACTTCATTTATTTAGTAACAGTGTAGAGAAGAGACTGCTGAGAGAAGTCGCTGGAAGCAGGTGACCCATGAGGACACTGGTCCATTTTCTTGATGAAGAAGTCAAAGACCTGCAACGGAGCTGTGGCAATGCTAGGAGTATTAAGAGCTCATAGTTGAGGAAGATGAATAATATCATTAATAAGGTAAAATTCATGAGGAAATTTTAAAAAATATATATATGACTCCATTGTTTTGAGCTGAGTAACAGAAAAAATGTCAATAACATTAACGATGAGAAATAATATACAAACAAGCAGTGGCCAAATTGTATAGAATAACAGAACCTGGATCCCAAATCTGCAGCAGTTAAAGAAGCCAAACCGCAATCTTTGAAGCAATTAGCCCCAGTGGCCAAGACTTGATAAATAATAGACAGCTTTCCTATTTTTGTCCCAACTTTGGGACTAACTGAAAAAGCTAAATATGCCGCTCTAAGAAATATCACATAAAATATCTTACTTCTAGTTAGCTGTCCTCCAGCTTTCTCATGCAAACAACCTCCAGTCAGGGCATACCTGAATCCTTCCGCTTTTTCCACAATATAGCTTTCCTACTCCTCTTACTGCCTTTCACTCTTTATACCATAGCAAGTGGTGAGGGCCTAACTCTCCACAAGCTCTGAATAAACAGTTGTTGCTTGTTCTCATTTGGGTAATCCTTGTTTATTTCCACAACAGAGGAAAGTAGTAGAGTTTAGAAAAAAAGTTCAAGGTGATGAGGTCACTTTTAGATTTGAGTAGGTGTTGTATTAAGACCTCGAGGTAGGTCTGTCTAATAGACAATGCAATATTTGATATAGTATTCTGAAGAAGAAAAACTACAAATTGCTGCACCACTCCAATTCACATTATTCAGTACACTAAGGAAAAATGACTAACAAAGTGAAACAAACAAACAAAAACCACTGTCCACTGGGTTGGTAAAAGATTAACATTGTTAAAAACACAAAATGCATTGAACCATCAAGGAGATGATTTTATTCAGGCTGCTGCAGTCGGGAGAACTTTTATTAATCAGGAATGTGCCAAAAAACAGCAAAAAATCTCGGGTTTTATAAAGGCAACTGAACAAGGAAAGTATTTGTGAATGTTAGGGAGTCAAGAGGGAAGATGGAGACAAGCCTTATTTCAAATATGAGGGTATGGCAATTGCTCCTGATTGACCCTTTCCATTTGGGAAGATAAATATAAAAACAAAATTTCTTGCTTACCTAGTAACCTCTACACAAAAGGAGAAGATAAAGAAAAAAGTTGTATTATTCAATAAGCATTAATCCAGAATGTGATCCACTTCACAATCTGCTAATAGATTATTAAGACAGAAAGGAATCTCCCTGTTATACAGCCAAGCAGATATAATTCATTACATACATATTCTCAAGACAAACAATAACTTCTCCTCATGGTAGAGGATTGATGGTACAATTTGTTACATGTAGTTCATTCTAAATTCAATTGATAATGGGATTGAGCATCTGTGTTAGCTAGGTTTAATCCAAAGGAAAAATAAGCTTGCCAAACTTAGGTTCCTATTATGAAGAAAACTGGAAGATGGGGGAGCTATCTTCCTTGATGTATACATCTCAAAAGAAATGATCTCTAGGTCTCAAAGCTGGCAAGATGTTTATTTAGCTTTTAAAAAGATTTACATACATTTTAAAGAGACAGAGAGAGGACTTACATGTTTTCTAAGATAAATGCTCTAAGAAAGGGAGTGGGGATGAGTTTCTTCCTTCTTGTAAATAGGCTACATTTTCTTTTCTTTCTTGATATGTATCTGCCCTTGCAATGCTTCCTTACCCCTCCCTAGGAGTGTTCCATCCCCAATTTCTTCAGTGGGAATAATGATATCAATCAAACTATGTTTTTGTGATGATTAATTGAACTTGTACATGAAAACAATTAAAACTGTGCCTAGCATGTAAACATTTCTGAATAAAGTTTCATTAATGAGATAGTAATTAAATTGTATATATATGAATTTGGAAAAGTTAAGCTATTATTTACGTAGTTAACACTAAACTTGATAAAATAACAAATTAAACAGGTCTGTAGCAAGCAACACATTTTTCTCTAATCAAAAAAGAACACAGAAGCCCAGTGACTGGTGATTAAAGTTGAGAAAATACTTTTCTGCATTATATTTCTGAAGATACTGATACGGCAGTGCTGGGAAGAGAAGAGCGTTGTTCCTTCAAATAATACAGATGGTGGGAAGGGGTCTCTGGCTAGTGCCCATGCCCAAGGACCCAGCTGAGGACAGGCACTCCTGCCTTAGTGCCCAAAGGTTGCATTTCCAGCCCCACGGCCTGCCCATCTGTATGCTCCACTACAGGCTTGAGCAGCGGGCAACTTTTCTCGTTTCAATACTATGTCAATGTACTCATTTTTCAAAGTAATAGAAACTAATCTATTTGAGCAGAGGAATGGAGAAACCCAACACAAATACATCAAAAAAAGAAGAATGCTGTTTTTTCTTAAGGTTTGAGAAATGGAATACCCTTACTTGGTGAGAGTAAATCATTACATGGGATGCCAAAATATAATCCTTTTAAATTAACTTTGTACTTTAAAACACCGCTTTAACTCCTGAAAAACGTATGCATTCACAAGCAACTGTTTGATGTTTTTTATTTAGAGGAGAGCTTCCTCCCGGAAGCCCGAAAGAGGTAAGAATTAGGTAGAACTAGGAAGAACAAAATTACTTATGGAAATGAACACAGTATTTGAACACATCAGGTGATGTAAGAAATAAATAGGCAATATGGCCCAAAGCAAACCATTGTTCTTGGGGGTTGGGATAAAAGCTCTTGTTGGGTGAGTGAGACAGTACGGGGAGATATGAGAAACCCAGGAAGAAACATGAGTCTGGTCAAAAGACACCTTTTAGATCATTAGAATTGGAACGAAACTGCTAATGGTACAGGAGACACTTTGTTCTGCAACACAAAATGGTTTGCCTTTAAAGCTGTACAAAACAAAACAACTCAACCAAAATAATGACTTTCTCACTAATTAAAAACAAAACTTGTTATCCTCTTTAAGGGTGCTTAAAAATTTTTAATTGGAAACTGCAAGTCTTCTAACATCTGTTAGATGTTTTGCCAAATGTATCAAAATGAGAGTTGCTATAACCTTTCTTCTTACACATTTTAATGTCTTCAAACACAACAGTGCACATATTTCCTGAATTTCTTCATATTAAATGAGCTCCCAATTAAAACTATTTTAAACAGTTTGTTTCTCAATATTCTGGAACTGCTTCTTTCTGTGGTAAAAATTATTTTAATTAATACTTATTCTATATTTTCAAAATATGAGAAAAAACATCATGTTTCCTTGAGAAAAGTTAGTCTGGTTTTTTTTTGGATGTTATCCTAATTTATATGTGGCAGGGTAAACAAATATAACAGAAACAAACAGTTTTTTCAATAAATTATTTAAAGCTTAACAATAATTAGATAATAACAATTTGTTAATTTATTTACTTTTTGTGTTTAAAAGGTATTATATGTTGAGTTATCAACATAAGGTATTATCTGCTTGTTTGGTAAGAATCTTACTTCTTTCTGATATCTAATGTTACATGGATATATTCATCCTTAAACAATATGTTTTTTTTTAATCCAAGAAAGAATAGCTATTACTTAATCTTCATTTTAAGAAAGAGTTATAATTTATTGCTAATAGCACTAGCTATCTTTCTAAATTTGAAAATGCTTTTATTTTCTAGAACTCAACACAAGTTAATTGATTGGAAAGTAATTATCACAATTAATCTCTTGCTATCATATTCAAATCCGTAAGTCTCTACTCTAGGAAGAAACTGATTTTGTTACATGAACTACTGGAGAAAAATGCAGGAAGGCTTTTTACCATTGTTTATTTAACTAACACACTGTATAGACCGTTCCTCTGCATTTCCTCTCTAAACATACTACTCAATGGACTCACAATGGTCAAGTGTTTGTGGCTTGTATAGAATTTTCATTCTTCTGCAATTAAATTTTGCTTCCTTCATATTAATGACAATTGTTCACAAAGTTATGTATACCAATTGTACTCATAGCACTTAAATATCATCAAAGAAATATGAGAGCAAAATGAAAGTAATCTCTTTAAGCCCAAATGCTGTGAAAATATTTTGTTTGAAAAGGTCTTATGAATTCAGTTTTTTTATACAAATATTTTGCAAATTCGCTTTTCAGATGACAATAACACAAGAAAAGCTTATGTGAAAATCCAAAAAGAGGGTGCATTCCATTTGATTTATAAGTCATTGTGCTTTTATTTTATACAAAAGAGGTCAAAGAACAATTATTAAGGTGGGTACAGCTGTGCTGTTAGAAAACAATGCTAGCCTGCAAGGTGGATCCATAGTTGCAGAAATGTCCTTGACACTATATCAAAATATTCTCAGTGAATATCAACAAAAAGTTAAGTTATTAATTTAGCAACTGCATGATTACTACTTTCAAAGTATTTTGTCTTAATGTCAACTTAAAGGATGGGTCACATCACAGGAGAAGGCCTTTCATGCATGAGATGATGAGCTCATTGTGCAGACGGAAATAAGAACAAAATACAAACAGGTATTTTGGTAATGGAACTTATGTAAAGTGTCACATTTCATCCATTCACTTGTAGGTATACAGTAGGTGCCTACCACATAGTACATACATAGATACGCTACAAGTGTGGAGATAAAATGACAAGGAAGGAAGTATTTTTATGAAAAGTAGGAACTTAAAAGCACTAATTGAATTTTGTTTATTGTTTAGTATAATACTGACCGAATGGAGGGTTAGAGGTTAGAGACTGTAAATATGCTCATGAGAAATGAGGGAGATGATGTCTTGCTTCATGTCTGGCATGTAAAAAGCATAGATGTCATCACTTTTGCTCTTATAACAAGAAACACACTGTACAGACTGAAAATCAGTTACTCTTCTTAGACATAGGAAAGAACTGGAATTCTACTGCAAACTGTCACTCTGAAGTCTGGGGAGACAGGCGAATCCAGAAAGTCACAGTTGAGATTTGCTGAACTGGAGCAGAAGCCACTGGAGCAGCAACCTGATAAACACTCTTAAATGGTGATTCTGAGGAATCTATCATACCCAGAGACTGAGTGTGGGCTAGCTTGAAGGTACAAAAGTTCTTTGGGCCACGGTTTTAACAGAATCCTCAAACATCCTAGATATGACCTCCAGGAACCCCTCCAGTGTCTCACAGTAAAAGCCAAGAAACCTCGTCTTTTAGTAGGAGGAGAGCAAAAGTAACAACTGTGAACTATGAGTGTCCAGGGCATTCATCCTAATAAAGACCTAATCTCCAGGGGCAAAAACTTTCCAGAATCTAATCCCACCTCAAGGAAGGATCTTTCTCTGACCCCAGTTCCCTCTAGTTTACCTATTTTGCTTGTGGGTTTGAAGGAAAGCTAAGAAATTATGATGAAGGCAATGATCCAGAGACCCAAGCTCACTAGAAAACTGAAACTTAAGGATAAGATTACATAATTTCCCCTCCCCAATATCTTACCATCACAAAAAACAGGGCATCAGTGTAACAGTGGATTACCATTTAAATTTCTAGAGTGCATGAGTCTACGCAGAAGATTGTAACAAAGCACATTTAATAAAAATAGAGAAACAGCAAAAAATAAAAAATAAAAAATTTGAAGCCTTTGACCAGCTACAGAAAACATTAAATACTGCCCATAGCTAACATATGACCTCACACTAAGGACCTACTTACTTTAGTTCTTATTGCCATTATGTTTATAAATAAGGATGCTAAAAGGCAAGAAAAACACAGCCCAAACAGACCAAGCAAGCACGAGTACCTGATTCAGATATGATGGGGGTTTGGGAATTATTTGATTGGGGATTTAAAATAAGGGTGATTAATAAGCTATGGGCTGCAAGGCAAAAATAGACAAAAAATAACAGAATAATGTAAGCAGAGAGATGGAAATGCTATAAATTAGTCAAAGAAAAATGCTAGAATTTTTTAAAAACCTTGTCCCATAAATGAAGAAAACTTTGGAAGAGATTATCAGAAGACGACTATACAAGGCTGATGAATGAATCAGTGAGTGTGAAGCTAGGTGAATAGAAACTTCCAATACTGAAAGAAAAAAAATGTTTAAAAAGCAGAACACAATACCCCAAAACTGTGGGAAACTTTCAAAAATTGTAACAAATTTATAACTGGTACATCAGAGAACATAAAAAGACAATGGAAACTAAGAAATATTTGAAGCAGCAATGGCTAAGAAGTTTCCAAAATTAATTACAGATAAAGACTATAGATCTAAGAATCTTACAGAACAAGTAGGATAAATTCCAAAAGATTACACCTAAAACTATATTCAAATTGCACAAAACCAAAAACAAAACGGGAATCTTCTAAGAAGCCAGGGGTAGAGGTCAGAGAAAACACTTACCTGTAAAAAAATTTTAAAAATAAAAAAACACAAGGATAAGAATTACAATTGATTGCTTGTGAAAATGATGCAAGCAAGGAGAAACTGGAATAAAAATCTTTAAATTGTTTAATATTTTTTTAAAAATAATACAATTGTATATCCAGTAAAAATCATCCTTTTAAATTGCATAAATACTATCCCAGACCAAAAGAGGAAAGAAAGACAATTTATTTCTTGCCAGCAGGCATGCCCAGCAAAAAAATTAAAATAAAAAAAATTCAGGGAGAATAAAATCATATATATATATATAACTTGGATCTATTGGATGTGCATCAGAGAAAAACAACAAAGAAGAAACAAAAGGTCAAAGAAAAACTTTTAATTTTCATATTCCTAGTTGACTTAAATAAGTGTTAGTTTAAAGCAATAATAGTCACACTGTACAGAGTCATTATAGTTTATGGTTAAGTGAGATGAACAACAGCAATGTCAAAAGGAATGAATAAAGGAATTGAGAATATTCTAAGATTCCTGTCCTATGTATGAAGTAGTAGAGTGATATTTAAAGGGACAACTAGGTAGTTAAAAATGTATATTGCAAACTCTAAAATAATCACTAATTTATTTTAAAAGAAATGATCATTTATATACTAAGAGACAAGAGAATATTAAATCACATACAATGCCCAATTAAAACTAGAGAAGAGATAAAGACAAGATAGAAGATTTAACAAAACAAAACAAACACAGCTACAAATAGGTTAGTTCCAACTGTATCAATAATCACTTTAAATGTGGTTAGTTTAAATACTTAAATTTTAAGACAGAAATCTTTGGAGTGAATATAACACCAAGATGCATATGTATGTTCTGTGCAAAAAACTCATTTTAAAGGTAAAAATTTATATGGGTTAAAAGTAAAAAGATTTAAAAACATAGTATATTTATAAAGAGAAAGCTGGATAATTTGTTACTTTCACAGAAAAATAAATAAAAAGAAAAAAATAAAAAGAATGCTGGATGATTTATGTTACTTTAATACAAATCAGACTTTAGAAAACTATCAGTCACATAGAGGGTCATTACATTGTAATAAATAATTTCTCTAGGAATACATAAGAATACTTAATGCATATGAACTAACATGGAGTTTCAAAATACGTGCAGGGGAAATAAAAAACTGATATAACTAAAAGTAAAAACTTCCAAACCACTATTATAGTTGAAACTTTTGATACCATTCTTTCAATAATTTATAGATAAACAAGGCAGAAAATAAGTAAGGATATAGTTGACATGAAGATCACTCTCAGATCTAATTAATATTCAGGAAATACTACCTCCAACAAAATCAGAATATACATTCTCCTCAAGCTAGCATGGAATAGTCACCAAAGTTTGACATACTGGGCCATAAGGCTCACCTTCACATATTAAAGAAAAAGTCATACAAAGTATATTATCAGAACACAATTATATTAAACTAGAAAAATAGCTGGAAAAAAATAGCTGGAAAATCTCCAAATATTTGAAAATTCTAAAACACAGTTATAAATAACACATAGGTCAAATAAGACTCAAAATATATTTTAAAAAATTGAACTAAGCAAAATGAAAATGCAATTTAAAATTTAATACTGTAATACTGCAAAATACAGTATTTGCAATACTGTAAAACAAAATTTAGGGGAAACTGATAATATTAAATGTGTATGTAATAAAACAAGTGAGATCTAAAATCAATAATGCAAGCTTCTGTCTTTGAGAATTAAACAGGGTAAAGCAATTTAAACCTGAAACAAGCAGAAGAAAAGAAACGATACAAACTAAAGCAAAAACCAATAAAATCAAAACAACAATTAGATACCACCTAACACAAGTCAGAATTGCTATTACTAAAAAGCCAAAAAAATTACAGATGCTAGTGAGGTTTCAAAGCGAAAGAAATGCTTATACACTGCTGGTGGTAATGTAATTTAGTTTAACCACCGTGGTAGGCAGTGTGGCAATTCCTTAAAGAACTACAAACAGAACTACCATTTAACCCAGGAATCCCTTTAGTGGGTATATACCCTAAGGAATAGAAATCATTCTACTAAAAAGACACATGTTATATGTTCATTGTAGTACTATTCTCAATAGCAAAGATATGGAATCAACCTAAATGCCTATCAACTGAAGAATAGATACATAAAATGTAGTAAATATACACCATGGAATACTAATACTATGCAGTGTAAAAAAAAATGGAAATGTGTCCTTTGCAGAAACACAGATGGAGATAGAGGCCATTATCCTTAGCAAACTAACCCAGGAACAGAAAACCAAATGCTACACATTCTCACTGATAAGTGGGAGCTAAATAATGAGAGCTCATGGATACAAAGAGAACAACGGACACTGGGGCCTATGTGAGTTTGGAGGGTGGAAGGAGGGAGAAGATCAGGAAAAAGTACTATCAGGTACCAGGCTTAGTACCTAGGTGATAAAATAATTTGTACAGCAACACCTCCTGTCATGAGTTTACCTGTATAACAAACCTGTACGTGTAATCCTTGAATCTAAAATAAAAGTTAAAAAAAAGGAACCAGGTATACAATAGAGAAAAATTAACAATATCAAAAGTTGTTTTTTCAAAAGGTTGGTAAATTGGTAAACCTATACAGGCTTAGCAAAAAAAAAAAAGAAAGAAAGAAAAGAAAAGAAAGAAACAGAGTAAGAGAAGACACATATTACCAATACTGGAAATAAAACAGGGTATTTACTACTGATCTCATTCATCAAAACAATAATAAAGTAATACTGTGAATACATTTTTTTGCAACTAATCTGAAATGTAGACAGAATGGCCCATTTCCTTGAAATACACAAACTACCAAACCCATGCAAAGAAGAAAAAAAAATCTGAATAGCCTACATCTATTTAAAAAATTGAATCAATTAATAACCTTCCAAAACAAAGTGCCACACCCAGCTGCATTCACTGGAAAAATAATGCCAGTTCACTACAATTTGTACTGGAAAATAAATGCGAAAGTTCATGTTTTAACTCATGAGTCCAGCATTACTCTGATACAAGATAAAACTATTGCAGTCAGTGAAAAGTGCAGAACAATACCTCTCATGAATATAGATGTAAAAATCTTGAGTCAACTTACTGCAAATTGTGTACTACAATGTATGAACATAATTATCCAACACAACCAACTGGAATTTATTCCAGGTATGCAAGGTTGGTTCATTATCTAAAATTCAATTATTATAATCAACATCATAAACAACAAAAAAAGAAAGAAATCATATGATAATATCAATTGGTACAGAAGTATTTTAAAAAATTGAATCCCCATTCATGTTAAAATCCCCAAATAAACTGGAAATATAGAGGAATTTCCTCGAGTTGATTAAAAAAGGAAACACAGAAAAGCTGTAACTAACATTTTATTAATGTGAGAGTTACCAGACACACTTTTTCTAAGATTATGAATAAGCCAAAGATGTTCTTGCACTCCACTCCTATCCAACATTGTCTGGAAGTCCTACATAGAGTAATGGAAAATAATAAATCTATACGGATTGAAAAGAAAGAAAGTAAGCCGCCTTTGTATGAGACAATATGATTGTCTATATAGAAAATCTCAAAAAATCAACAAACCCTTCTTAAACTAATAAATGAATACCACAAACTTAGATGATACAAGGCTAATATTCAAATCAATTGTTTTTCTTTATTCCATCAATAAACAACTGAAATTTAAAATAAAATAAAACAAATTTACAATAGAACTTGTACCCTTCAGTGAAACAATTATTACATATTAAAACATCACAGGATCTTTATTCAAAAAATTTCAAAACGTTATTGAAAGAAGCTAAAGATATAAATAAATGAAATCTGTCTCATTTATGGTATAAATACTCAAAGTATTTAGATGTCAGCTTATCCAAATATAATTTATAGATATAGAATAATTGCAGTTTTAATCCTGCAAAGTATTATCTACATATTGACAAACAGACCCTAACATTTGTAAAGAAAGGTCAAGACCTAGATTAGCCAATGCAGTATGGAAAGTCAAACAAACTTCACAGTACCGAAATTCAAAATATAATTTCAGTGGTGCGTTAATCAAGGTAGTATGATAATAGTATGGTATTGGCAAAAGAATTGACACATAGATTACCGAAAACATATCTCAATAGCATATAAGTACCTTACATACTGGAGATAAGATATACATAATATTTCTAAGATAGAGGTGTAAACTAATCAAGACTACTAGAGACATTTTCACTGAAGTAAAAACAATCAAAATAAAATATGAATAATGAGTAAGTCTTAATTGGGTGATAATGTTAAAAAAAATCAGGACACAAATCGCATAAAAAAGGCCCTGTGGATGCAATATGATTTAACATTTTCTAGTTAAGAAGTAATAGAAAAATATCTTATTATATGTAATTTTATATTACATAGACAGTTTTTTTTATGGAAACCAAAACAAGACAAGTAAAACATTCTAGAGAAAATGTTTCAGAGATTAACTGGAAGACCTTAAAATACACAATAACTCTGTACTTAGAATAAAGAATAAAAACTAATTTCTGAAAACTGGTTAGCTGAAAATATTTTTCAATAATATGAAGAATGTGTATATGGTAATGTCTACCATTAACAACATAAGAAAATGTCTCTTACCCCTTCTCATAATGGTGAATTATGCCAATGAGGTAAAACATAAAAGGCAAAGGTGTGTGTGTGTGTGTGTGTGTGTGTGTGTGTGTGTACATATATATATGAAATATATTTGGAATGTTGGATTGACATAAATATTAGTTTAATAGCTGATATGATGGCATAACTGTCTTCCAGCATCTCCTCCTCTAACAATGGCTGCCTCTCAGAGGAAGTGAAAAACTGAGGACTAATGAGGACTTCTGCAGAAAGGTGATTGGAATTAAAACCCATATTTACTAACAACCTTCCCACTTACAATAGATAGTAATTAACGTAACTATTTTGCCTGTTCAATAATTGATATAATTAAAGTGGTATAAAAAAAAGGAATGAAAGACAAAGTTTTATAATATGTATAGGTTTAAAGAGAACAAATTTAAAGACATTATATTTTCTAATAGATGTGTCTAAATAATATCAGATGTTGTTTCATAACTTAAAGACACTTCTTTTTCAATAACATAATCGTTATTTTTGAAACTATGACCAAAACATTCTAAAATGTGTAAATCAAGGTAGAAAGAAAAAGAATAGCTGAAAGATTTTCAAAGTCAAAAACACAGGGAAACTTGCTTTGACATATTTTAAAACATGTTATAATTTCACGTAAATGGGGGTTGAATTTTATACAAGACAATGAACAATTCGGTCAGTTAAAACAGAAGTATCACTGAGGGAACTCCTTAAGCTAACAAACTATTTGTAGAAAACTGTTGGTTTCATAAACTGTTGAAAAATAAGAATTAGTTAAAAACTGCTAAGAAAAAAGGAAAACGATTTGAACACATATACAAGGATAACCCCTACCCACCATTGCATGAGCATAAAACACATAGAAAATATGAAGGAAAAATCTGTCTGATCTCAGATCAAGATGGATCTGATATCCATCAAACAATCAAAATAAGCCACAAAAATCTACAATATACTTTTCTTTCACTTTTGTACAATATTTAAAACAAATAAAAATGTAAATAACAAATCAACAAAAATTTTATATAGATATAACAAATAATGTTAATACACTAGGGAATTCTGAAAAACAATTTACTCTGATTTTCCTATGGGAAAGTTTATGATCAAAAAATCCACAAGAGAAGAACTGCAATTGCCAATAGCATACGAAAAAAATTTCTGAATTATCATTGATTAATACACATTATAGTATAGGTGGAATGACATTCATTTTTGTGACATACATGATAGCACAGATTAAATGACACTTTTATCTTGCTAAACAGAGAAAATGTTTTAGAAAATAACATCCAGTACTCATCAGGGTATAATAAAATGTCCAGGTTCACAGCCCAAAAATAGCAAAGCACTATAACCTGTCTGCAGTACTGTTTTACAATATTTTTCAAGTTATCTTCTTAAATACAGATCCTTTAATAAATGAACTCTAGGCATTGAAAGGAAGAAAATAATTAAGATCTAAGTAATTAGTTATAAAAGAGAATGCTCAATTCAGTGCTATTTTGATAGCAAAATATAAGAAATAACGAGAAAATAACATTGTAATGGTATAGTATACGTAGAAACGTATTTAGTTAATGAAGTAAAATGTATTTAAATCCAAATTTGATGTATGTATACAAATTAATATTAAAGTGATATTTGAAAATGCAAATATTTATGAAGAATGAGAAAATTTTTCAAAATTTTAAAATGTTGAAAAATACCCTAAACATGAAATTTATGAAAAGAAAATATTTTCATTAATGGATGCTCTAATGCCTTTGATATTATCATGTCAAGTAGTGTTTTTTGAAATAAAATATTGATTATGGCATGACACTAAAATCCAATCCAATCCAATAATATGTTATATAATCTAAATTATGGAATTTATATGTACATATATAAATATATAACATTTTATATATGTTGCTATCTTGTAGCTTCTTTTAATAGTGAAGGTATAATTGATAAAGTTTCCTTCTTGTGTTTTATATGTTTTCTAAATTTGCTATGTATTTTTCTAATTTTCTTATAATAAACAATTATTTCATAATCTCAAAAATAAGCAGCATCTTTTAATAGAGCAATTTAATCTTACTTCCTTGAATTGTATTCACCAAGTGTAAGAAGAAAAAGACAACTAGAAAGACAAAGTTCAAATCTTTACTTTCTTTTTCCCCATAATCTTCAAATATTTTGATATGATTCTTTGGTGTTTGCTAAAGCAGTTCTGGACAGAAAAGTAAAATAGTACCTCAAATCCTTGAAATAACAACACTCCTGCTGCCTCCTTGAACTGCCTGAGACCTCTGATTTCCCTGCAGAAGTAAGGGAAAATGTGCTTAGTTCAATTTTACTTAAAAATAATCCACTGAGATCGCAACTTTTAAAAGTATATAAATAAATCATGACGTCCAGTATCTGTCTGAATACTGCCTAAAACTGAAGACTCATATTTGTCCAGTGTCCAGGATATGCATTTTTCACCCAGTGTGAAACTTCTAATGAAGAGTGTACAAGATTGTGGAGAACTTTAGCACCCTATCCAGAACAGCATGTACAAGCGAGTCATGTTATTATGCAACAATTACACTTTAATAATCTTTACACATTATATTTCCATGTTTATCTTACATTTCTTAAAAAATCCAGTATCTCAAAAATTAATATGAAATCATTGCATTATCTTTACAGGCAATAAAAACTATCACCCATTGTGAACATTGTTTTATTCTATTCCAAAAAATCTTCAAGTGAATATGAGCTACGTACAAAGAAATAATTATATATATATAAATATATGAGAGAGAGAGAGAGAGAGGGAGAGAGAGAGGAACTCTTCCAGGTAAACTAAAATTAAACTTTCTAAAAAATACAAAATTAAAGACTCAATAACCTTCAAATTAATTTCATTTTGTCCAACTTTATTACATTTTATATAAATAGTGATAAAAATTTATACCTATCATAGTTTAAAGTGAAAACTCTCCTCTAAAAGCACTTTATGAACTATATAATTTTAAACCAAGAAAAAATAATATAGCATGCTACAGCACACTCATAGAATAACATTATATGTATATAAATATTGATCTAATTTTATTGACAAAAATATTGAGGTTTACTATAGATTTGTGATAAGGCTTTTGCTATTATAAAGTAATAATTAAGTTTTATGGTATATATATTGCGGAAAAATGAAATTTTTATGGCTTTTTCAGTGTTTCTATAAAAGTCTCAGTTTCTTGAGTAATGGGAATATATATATAGTATAAAGAAAGCTAATACTTGCTTTCACTTCCCTTAGAAACATTTTTTTTTCACGTATCATGAGAATTAGATCTGCACCTAATGGGCAAGCTATTGCTTCCATTCAAAAAGCTTTCTCTTACCTTTTTAAGAGCCCAAAGTTTACATTCCCAAATAGACAACTAGGTATAGAGCATTGTTTTTCTATCAAAGAAATTTCTCTCAGAAGGGAAGGGGAGAAAATAGTATCTTTCACATTTATAAATGGAGGAAATTAATATTTTCCCAATCCTCGCCTGTAGACCGAGCCCACAATGTCTGCAGAATACTTTTTCCATCTGGCTTTTAATAATATTGTTGTTCAGGGTTATTGGGTGTGGGTGGACAGACACTGCCGTGTTACTTCAAAGGGCTGTTGATTGGGCTGTGAGTATAATAAAGCTCTTTACTCTGATCACGTTTATGTGCTTGTTATATACTGTGCAAGTGGTGTAATATTTCAGACTTTTCACAGTTTCTGGCACAAATTTAAATATTATTTTCCATTTTTCCTAAATAGAGTCATTTGTTAATAGGGAGGCCATGAATATAAAATGATCTATTTGCAATCTTTTCTTTGGATATTCTTTAAAGTTATTTTTCCGCAGATAGTAACCTTTCAAGTTGTGCTCAAACACAGTTTTATGACATAGCCCCAAAAGATAAAAATTTACCATGGATATAGTGGCTATTTTTTCTTTTCTTTTCTTTTTTTTTTTTTTTTTTTTTTGAGACTGAGTCTTGCTCTGTCACCCAGGCTGGAGAGCAATGGCGTGGTCTCAGCTCACCGCCACCTCCACCTCCCTGGTTCGAGCGATTCTCCTTCCTCAGCCTCCCGAGTAGCTGGGATTACAGGCGCCCGCCACCACGACCAGCTAATTTTTTTGTATTTTTAGTAGAGATGGGGTTTCACCATGTTGGCCAGGCTGGTCTCAAACTCCTGACCTTGTGATCCATGCGACTTGGCCTCCCAAAGTGCTGGGTTTACAGGTGAGAGCCACTGCGCCTGACTGGTGGCGATTTCTTAGCCACAATAGCATAAAAACAGCAGATCCATTTGCATGTTGTAGCCTAGAGATTCTATCTCACAATTATTACACCCCTTTTGTTATTAACAGGAAGCAAAACAAATTAGTAATATTATGCTAACATTTCTCAAATGTTCTGAATTACTTTTCACAGGACTCTAATATCAAAACAGCTATTATTTATTTTGTAAGTAGAGCAGGATGGGAAATCCATCAAGGCCAAGAAAGAATTTTTTAAACTAAAAATGTTAAAATGAAATGCCTGATTTGAAAACAGCTGTAATCATGTAATAAATTAAGGCTTCTTCAATATAAAAAGGTTACATTCAGTTGTTTAGCTGTGAATATTAATAAAATAAGGTACAGTACTATAATTCTGATTACTTTACAAACCTGAATGTTGATAGGATTAGTTCAGATTATACAGCTAATAGATATTCTACAAATTAATATCAAAACTATAAATAGCAGTTAACACTTGAAATGTACGTAACCTAAAATCAAAGTTCTATTTTTGTTTACATTTTAAAACTGTATTTCTAGCTTGTATATTTCATATTCCATAGTGTCATGATAAATGCAAGTCATAATCACATGTAAAGCAATCAATGATCCTAGGCAGTATTACAAGATAACAGTATAAATCTAGTACTAATATATCCACTTGCATATTTTTATTTAGTATTCAGTAAATTGTGAATCATTGTAACTCTTTTAAACATATTTCCATACTCTTATGAACATGAAACTAAATTCTAAAATTAAGAAATCATATTTAATATCCTTTTAAGTATGCTTTAAAAAATAAACTTTGAGAATTAGAACACTTTCATGACCAAAAGACATGTTGGCAGAAAACAAATCAAAATGGTAAGATATTTTCATCTTCACATAGAGTTATTTATCCCTGCCATAAATATTTTAAAGTATATATTTAGTAACTTTGATTTACAATCTACACAATGATAAATAAGTTGTGGATTATAACTTCCTTGTATGTACACTGTGCACACAACTGACAAAAGACCTATTGTCAAGGATAAAATTATGAAACTAATTAATAAGATATTTCTAATTTTTTAAAAGACTTTCTGGTATTTTTCTTTTCTCGCCTTACATTGTCTCATCTACCTTCCCTAAATAGATTTTTGTTCTTATCACTTCCCTGACATCTTTCTTAATATTGAATCTCCACGTTGCCAAATTCAATGACCATTACAATAGCCTCACCTCAGTAGATCATTCAGGAGTGATTGATGTAACAGAGCTTTCTTAAAATACTTTATTTTCTTGGCTTCTGTTACACGTCTTTCTTCCGATTTTTATTCCTTATCGCTAGTCAAACTTAAGAAATTGTGTTCAACCTTGTTCAACTGTAGTGTGTCTCATCTTCTTCATTCAGTCTCTAAATGTGGGAATGCCCCAAGATTCTGTCCTGGAATGGCTTCCCTTCTTAACCTGCACAATCTTTTTAGAACTCACACCCTAAATATTAATCTGCATACTGATTAATTTAATATTTTTATGTCTCCAATTATAACCTCATCTGTGTCTTCTAGGTTTAAATATAGCTATGATCTGAACTTTGTGTCTGGCAAAAATTTATGTTGAAATTTAATTTTCATTAGGGTGGTTTTAAGAGATGGAGACTTTAGAATGTAATTAGATCACAAGAGCACTACCCTTATGAATGGGATTAGTGCCCTTATAAAAGTAGTTGAAGTAAGCTGACTTGTTCCTTCTGCCATGTGAAGGCACAGCATCAAAGTACTATCTGGGTGAAATGGGCCTTCACCAGCCATTGAATCTTATGGTGTCTTGATCTTAAGTCTTCACAGCACCCAGAACTATGAGCAATACGTTTCTATTGTTCATAAATTACCACAGGTATTTTGTCATAGCAGCTAACAAACTAAGGCAAATATTCAAATGCTGTGTATCTAAGTACACATATGTCTCTGCAAATCTGCTCTTCTCAGTCTTCCATTTCTCATTAATTTGTACTGTGACTCCTTTGTAGTTAGAATAAAATTAGCAGCTGCTTAATTCTTCTATTCTCCTCCCTTTTTCATGTACTCTCTTATCAGATCCTGCAAACTCTATATCTACAACTTAACCAAATTCCATATTTCTCCACATTTTGTGACTGTCTAGCCCCAGTGATTCTCCTTTCCTTCCTGAAAGTACAATAACCTCCTAAGTGGTTTCTCTGCTTTTATTCTTCCCAAATACTTTCTGCATGAAGCAAATAATCTGTTAAAATATATATTGGATTTGTCAACTACATGTTTGAAAATTTTTAGTAGCCTATTACTCATTTGAAATAAAACCCAATCCCTTTGTCACGGAATACAGGGCCTGGCATGACTGGGCTTTTTGCAGCATCTCTCACAGCAGGCTGTTATCACTCACTTCTTCACACACTGTCATGCATCCACTATGTTTTTCTTTTCCATTTGAGAAATGTGTTAAACTCATTCTTATGTTGGAGCTTGCACACTGTTTCTTCTTCTTAGGAGTTTTTCCTCTGATTTGTCCACAAACTGATTCATTCATCATTACATCTTAAGTTTCATATTCTTACCTCAAAGTGAACTTCCTTTAACACCCAATATCTAAAATACAATTCCCATCTTAGATCTCAAACACTATTAGATCACTCTCTTTTTTCTCTATTAGCCAAAAACATATTGAAATTTTCTTGAACACTTATTATTTATTTTCTTTCTCTTACCCACTGTAATGTCTGCTCCAGGAAAGCAAGGGCCGTTCACGTCTGTCCCGGGCTGTATCAACAGCATGTGAACATAGTAGGATCCCAAAAATCTTTGTTGAACTCACAGACATAGTGCCTGAATTTTCAAAGAGCAGATATATGTAATCTAAAATAACTACCATGATTTTTATTTTAAAATAAATACTTGTGTAATAATTGGCAAGATAAAAGTTCCAGTGAAAAGTCAATGAATTACCAATAAAATTTAGAGGGAAAAGGAACTGTTTCTTGTAAGATGGAAAATTATAACTCTGTTTCTGTGGCAATATCTTTAATTGCTGTGCAACTTTAATATTAAAAATCAAAATCCTTAAAATAAATCATTCAAAATAAAATAAATGTATGACCAGTACCAATTTTCCCCTTCGTTCATTCTTTTTTTCGTGATTTTCTTCTCAGCTACATTCCCTCTCATTACACTTTGTTCTTACTTTTATTTGTTTATTGATCAATTGCTCAACTTAGTAAACTCTATTAAGGATATTAGCATATACTCTGGTTTACCACTGTTAATACACAATGAAGCACAAAGGCTACATATAAAAATTGCTCAATAAATGATTAGTGAATAAATGAATTAAAAATATGATTGTAGGCCTGAAATACTTAGTACTCCATTATCAGTTATCATTGCCATCTTAATTTTACAAAGTTAGCACCAATCCCATAAATTTTTAACTGAGTAGAAGTGATTTCTCCTTTCATTGAACATGTAACATTTTTGTGTGTCTTTTTTTTGAAACACCTATAATATTATACATATTTTTGTAAATATATAGCAAAACAGTTAGATGTCAATACTTTAGTGACAAGAATTCACATGTTTATCATGGGACCTTATATTGGCATTCATTTTTTAAAATAACTAGCAAAATGAGTTCAAGTATGGCAGAAGTAGTTTAAACAAAGAATAAGTAAATGATTAGGTCAAATCATTCAATTTGTAAATGCTCTAAAGTGTTACTTAGAGGATTTCTGGCTTCTATTTGCTGCCTGTCAAGTGGCCACACTTCTGTCAACAGTGAGTTAAATTACACCGATAAATCAAGATGTTAAGCCTGTTTTTAAATATCAGTCTTCCCAATATAGAACCCCTTAATGTAGTACTATAAAAGAGAAAATAAAGAACATATGCATTTGCTTTTTTCTTTCTTAGGAATTATCTGATGAAACAAATCACTCTTAAACTGCCAATGAGAACTGTGCAGCAATAGTACCTAATCATGAACAGATGTCATTTAATTTGGTAAGATTCCCAGCCTTTGGCTGGAAGAAGTGGGGTGCCTTTTGCTTAGCCAAGGATTCTCTTCCATCTTGTCAGCATTAATTCACTTATATGGGCATTCTGTTGCATAAACTGAAATAATATTTTCTAAAAATATTCCAGAGGAGACATGGAAAATAATTCCTCAAGGTCAAAGGTACAAGTTTTCAGTTAAAAGGAGCAGTAAGTTTTAGTGTCTACTGCACAGAAAGGTGACTATAGTTAATAATAATGCATTGTATATTTCAAAATTGCTAAAAAAGATTTTAAATGTTCTCACCAAAAAATAAGTACTTGAAGTTATAGATATGTTAATTAGCCTGTTAGTCATTTCACAATGTAAACATATATCAAAACATCACATTGTACCCCATAAATTTAAAAACAAAACAAAACAAAAAGATTAATCCAGTTGGTAAAGGAATCTGGCAGGATTTTGACCTAGTTAAACAAAAGGAATATTTTTGTAGAATAAATTATAAAGGGTCTCATTTCTCATTAACTGAAAATAGAATTAATTGAATTGGCTTAGGTGAAGTCTAAATCACGGAAGTAAATGAAAATAAGAGTGAAGATAATTTAGAAACAAAATTATCAATAAAGCAAGTTGGTGTTTCATTTCCTCCAATACTACTGAGTTCCTTCACACAAGGTGTTTGGAAACTTTTTCTGTAAAGGGCCAGGTAGTAAATATTTCAGGCCTGAAGGCCACAGGATCTCTGCTGCAACTGTTCAACTCTCCTTGTTGCAGCAGAAAACATAGACATAGATAGATAATACAAAAATGAATAGCTGTGTTCCAAATACACTTTATCTACCAAAGCAGAGAGGAAATCAGATTTGGCTATGGATGGTGGCTTGCTGACCACTGTTTCAGGCAATAGCTATGGTAATTATGAATTTTTTCTAATCTTTTATATTTATTTGCAGAAATTATTATACAAATAATTGATGTTTAATAACCCATAACCATGTTTGAATTACTGACATCTCACAGAGAGAGTAAAATTTTTGTCCCAATGAAGAAGATGATAGTCGTGAGGGACAACAAAGTAACATGTGAGCTCATTAACTGAATAAATACATATCACTGTAATAGTAGTTTGAATAATTACATTGAGAAAACCAGTAATAGCATATGGGTACTTGACATGCTGTGTATTATATTCCATTTGGTCATGAATTTATTCTATCTGGAGTAAACATTTTGTATAAATTGTAGGCGGTTGAAAACTTTTGAATGTATTGATTTATTTCAATCAGTAAATATGCAAAAGTATGTACTGTGTCATTTGTGCTTCATGGCTTTGCACATACTATTTATCTTCTTGGATATCAATTCCTTCAATTGTTTCTATGAAAGCATGACACCATGATCATATTAACATAATTGGAAATAGAAAACTCAATTGAATGACAATAACATTGACATTGGATATCATATCCTAACTCTGTCCTTTTCGACATCAACTCTCTGAACTTCAGAGAGTTTCATGGAATCTTGGAAGTTCATCCTCAGTTGCTCAATGATTTAGCTGAGTTTCAACCAAAGCACTTTTTCTTATATATAACCATCTTATTGGTTTGTTGTGTGTAGCTTACTGCTGCCAACTAAAATGTAAGTTCCATGAGGAAGATTATTGTTTGTCTTATTAAAACAGTGTTCTTATGACTAGCATGTACTTAGTATTTCAAGGAAATTCTAAACTTGCTAAAGGAAACTATCATCTGTTTTTCTTTCCCCTATAATGGTATCCTAGGTCAGTTATTTACTGCAGAAGACTTAGATAATGCTTACTTTGGATTAGTTAGAAATGTCTTGAATTTCCTTAAATGTTTCTAACAGTGGATTTTGAGTGTCATAAGGCTAAATGAAAAAAATATCCTTTATCTTTATAGATTAGATGTCCTTTAGGTTGATAGATAATTTTAGGCCTCAAAAATTCCCCTATTGTAGTTTACATGCAACTTTACTATCCAAGATTTGGCTGTCTCCCAAATTCATGTTAGTATTCCAGCATGAATTTCCAGCTTCTACTGATCCATTTGGAAGAGTAAATAGAAAAGCAAATTGATTTTAACTTGAGTGCCAATTCTTATGGATTGGTAGTGGCTGTTTAGAACATTAAGATGAGAAATATTCTGAAGTTACATACGGGTTCAGCTGGGGAAGAGTGCCTTGGGGGATTAGTGATGTTGTTTGAGAAAGAGGAGATTGGGCAGTAATATGTACACCATATTTTAGAATAAAGCATAGATGTATTATTCTAAAAGCACTTTTCAAAAAGCGAGGATATTACTGTTGTTTAAATAACACTGGTGCTTTCCTTTTTACATGCAAATAGATATTTACTTTGTTCTTTCCTCCTCTTTTCTGTTAGAATAAAGATGTCTAGTATATTTTAGTCTTACATTAGTTATTAATATGAGTATCTCTTACTTGATCGAATTCTTAGACTCAACAGCCATAAATAGATTAAAAACTTAATGAACTGTGTATTTCAATTCTATTCTGTGTTAAATTTTAAATAGTTATCTAATAGTTACAGGAAAAACAAATGTTAGCTGATGAAATATTAACAGCATAGTAGAAAATATGAAAACATAATTGAATAACAATGAAAATAACATTAATATCAGATCATGTCTAGACATTTTTACTACCATTACATTATTTATCGTGGATGTCAATGTTTTAATGGCCATCTGTTCAATATACAAAGCACTACATGCCATTAAGACACTAAATTACTATCAGATGCAAAAAAAAAAATAATTCATACATCTTGTGTCCCAAGCATGTACTTATATTAGAAAATATGAAATAAAAATTCCTCTCAGGAGATGGAAGTTATATGTTATCAGTGTGAAAGTTATCTTAAATTGTAAACTTTCAAATTCCATTTATACTGCTTTATTTCCATCCCACTGGGTGTGAAATTTATGATATGGAGTTTGGAGCCTATTAAGTCTAGAAGAGAAAGATGGTGTGACAAACGAAGCAGAAGCTTGTATCTGGAAGAGTTTGAAAATATAGATATGTGATCACGGTACAAAAAAGATCACTATCAGTTCAATCCACTGGTTTTGGGTTAGAGAAAAAAGTCTGTATTACAGTGACCCTATGACCCACTCATTTCAATTGTTATTTGCCTGAACTTCTTAAACATTACCGCCTAATTGTCATCTATTGCAGAGTTTGCAGACTTTAACTTCAAGACTACTTTTTAAAACCTACGAAAGATAAATCCAACTAAAAAAAATCACTATAAATTCATAAAATTGGGACATTATTAAAATAAAAAGTTAAGATGAATGTGACCAGTTATTTACTAAAAAAAGTTGGCAAATACTGATGAGCTGTCATAAACAATTATATATACACACACACACACAAACACACACACACATCTCCACATTTGTTCTATTTTGTCCTCACTGATGGTAAATTTATTTCAATATTATATCTCTTTGAAGGCTGGCATCTGTAAATAATTGACGTATTCTGAAGTAGTGTTGATCATATTTACATAATTTAGGTTGTTAACATTTATTTCATATATAAGAAATATAACTTCTAATGACTTCAAATTATAATTCTGAGTTTTAACTTTTATGACCCCACAACACAAGTCCAATGTATCTTGTACATAAAAGTTTATCAAATATTTGAGGATTTGGATATATATTGTATTTTCTGCATTTTATTCTCTGAATACTCCCCAGTTCCCTAAAAACTTTCTTATTTTTCTGTCACCATGATCAGACTTCATAAATACAACCTAACCTTTTTTCAATGTTTCTCCTAAAATGCTGTGCTTATAAAGATATATATTTAATAGCAGGAAAAAAAAATCTACAGTCCAAGTATATGTCAGTCAGAGAATATACTCCAAAAACCCAGTCTCTCAGTTGTAATAAAAATTCAACATAAGAAATATATTTCTAGAGCATAACCTGAAGGGTATGCAGTCCATACAATCACTAACTAACTCTAAAATCTTTTTTTAGGTTAAATCAGACAATTAGGAAATTCCCATAACATTATCTTAACTGCCTTTTGCTTTGTCCATGACAGAATCAGATTAAATTGAAGAACATTAAAAGAACAGTCCTTGGAAATTTGTCACTCTTTTTTCCGTATTTATACTTAAAAACGTTTGTCATTATATCACCCCATGTCCATTTAGGATAATGTGTCCCTCTTCCAATTGTGTGCAAGAAACTTTGAAGCCATATTTTGGCTCACATTTTAGAAGAGACTAGCACATCACCCACAGATTTTGTGGGCAAAGATCATACGTAACTAATTCTCACTTTACTTTCTTAATTTCTCAGTTTACTTAAAATATTTATGTAAAGCAGTCCCATTTTTTTAAAAGAACAAGTTGACTAGTGAATGAGAAAATAAACCATGACTTGCTTAGAGAACAAGATCCTGTAGCAGGTAAAGTTACCTACTTTACAACAGTATGAGACATGGTAGTTAAAAGGATTTATGCACACAAAGGTTACTAGAATCCACCTACGTTTCATGAAAAAATTTACATTTTTCCCCACAAATGAACATTTTGGCCATGTGGTAAATAGATACTTATTGAGTGGTGGTGGCAAAAAGGTAGATATAGCATGATATTTTCCCACACCTTATAATCTAATAGCAAGAGATAAGAAAGTAACCCACAAAAAGTTATAGTGACATGCACATGGTAAATTGAATAAAGGACAAGGAATATTCAGAAAGATCGGGGTTAGGTTAGAAATGCTCCCTAGAGAAAATGACTGTAAGGTGTTATAATGGAAGAAGTGGAAATTAGATAGAGAATGAAAAGGACTAATGCATTCCAAGCAAAAGGAATATCATTTATACCTAGAGGTTGTAGTAAAAAGCAGGATGAGATTCCTGGAAACAAAGTAGTCTAGAGATGCTGAGACCTGTACATTGAAGAATAGGGATAAGTAGTTGCATCTTTTTCTTGTTTTCCTCATGAACACCTTGTTTCAGTTATCTATTACTGCTTAAAATTCCACTCTAATATTTAGTGACTTAAAAACAACGACTTATTTTTTTTTTTTTCATAATGCTGTGAGTTGGCTGGGCAATTCTCGTCTCATCTCATCTGGCTCCCTCATGCAGCTGCAGCCATGGACGCTATAACTGGATATAGGGAGTTTAGGCGATCTCATTCACCAACTTTCAGCCAGCTGGTGCGGACTGTCAGCTTGGACATCTTAGATTTTTTTCTATGGGCTCTCACTTGCCAATAGGCTAGCTAGACTGGCTTTTTCACAGTAGAGCGGACTCAAGTTCTAAGAGGTCCAAGAGCCATTTTTTCCACATTCTGTTACCCAAAGCATGTTAACAAACCAGTCGGATTGTAAAGGAGGAAAAATGGGCTTCACGTCTTGGTTAGGAAGCAGTAAAGTCTCTTTTCCTGTGAGTAGGAAACAAATTGCTGCAGTCATCTTTGTCAACAATCTGTTAACAATGCCACTAGTAGCCCAGTGTATCAGGAATGTCACTGTGATAGACCAAAAGCAGGAAGGCTCATTATATGAGATTGACATGCCCCTACAAAATGGAAAACGTTTTTTAAAAAATGGGCGTGTACTAGGCTGAGGGACAATTTTTTTAAATAAAGATTGCAATATGTGTTATAACAATTCATATAGACAGGCTATTTAGAAAGTAGGGAGTCTAGAGTCAATTTCTATGAAAAACTGATTGTTTTAAACCTTCATTTGAAGTGTTTAAAAAACATCTATATGTTAGAGTCTTTTTTTTTTCTTGGAGTATAAAATTTCTTAGTTTAAGCAAACATAAAAACTAAAAATATTACCTAAAATTTACAGCACACTTTTCAAAGGAAACAAAAAAGTTGAAGAATAAAAATATAATCCTTAACAACTGTTGCAATTTTAAATACAAAGGACTTTTATTTGCTTTATCTTACTTAAAATCTGTAACAACTCTGAATAGTAAATCTTATTATCCTACTTTAAAGATAACAAAACTCAAAGTAGGCACCTTGCAAAAAGTCTTGTCTCTTATTCTAAATGAGCTAAATCAGAAAAGGAAATTTGGTCTCAGTCTGAGAATTGAGAAGATGGAGAGTCTGGACCATCTCTAAGATTGTTTTCCTTCAGTTGACACTGAATCAGCAAACAATGAATCAGCAAACACACAGCCGTACAGAAGGATAACAGGGAGGGGATGCAGTTTCTCAGACAGGATGCCTGAAGTTCTGTAGTCAGCGTGAAACCGGGGGATGCACTGAGTTGAGAGGACCAAGTAACTGCAGGTTCCCTGCGTTAGATAGCCTGGTTGGCAAAGAGGCCACATCAGCTCCCAAGAATTTACCTACTACCAAAGAAGGCATTCTTACTATGCATGTTATACTGGTCTGGGTTCTATTACTAGGTTTCAAGTTCTGAAATCTTTACTTTTTCTAAAACATTAAATTACTTACCAACTGAGATATCTATAATTTCTAAATCTCTAATTTTCTTTGTTTTTGATTGATTCTCCCTCTGTTGCCAGGCTGGAGTGCAATGGTGCAATCTCTGCTTACTGAAACCTCTGCCTCCTGGGTTCAAGCATTCTCCTGCCTCAGCTTCCCAAGTAGCTGGCATTAGAGGTGCCCACCACCACACCCGACTAATTTTTGTATTTTTAATAGAGGTGGGGTTTCACCATGTTGACCAGGCTGGTCTTGAACTCCTGACTGCAAGTGATCTATTTGCCTGGGCCTCCCAAAGTGCTGAAATTATAGGTGTGAGGCACCATGCTCCAGGCCTAAATAACTAATTCTGATTTTAAATAACTAATGTGAGACATATTGCATCCAAAATAATGGTGACATATCTAATTATACAGCACCTCTGTGTCATGCTAATAAATTATATGACAAATATGCTCACCAGAAAAGATTTCTGTTAAGTCTAGCTTATAGATTTAAAGATTTTTTCCTTTTAGAAACATGCTTTAAAAGTATTTAGAGGAAATATTATTTAGTAAAATATTTTGAGTGAAAGTGAGAAAACTATGTCCTCAAATGCTGCTAAGATTTTGTCTTAAATTTGGAAATATTTATGTAACATCTTATGATAAGATGACCATTACTTTTCTAGGTCACTTAAACTTCAAAATATGGCAAAAAGCGAACACTGACCTTTTTCTGCATTTGAATACAAAAATTAAAAGCTTCCTTATTTTTGATTCTTTACTTTTTGGACCATCTCCAGGGAAGCTCCGCTTCACTACAGATTGAGTGGGTTAACCTGTTGCCCTCAAGACTATTTGTCTTTATGGAACTCTACTCATTCATCCTCAAAGGCACCTTTGCCTTCACAGCCACACCAGCAGAGAAGTTTTTATACAGAGAGTGAATTAATCATGTTTTTGTCATACCGCACACAAAATAAGTCACTTGATGCAACAGAGCAAATTGTTAGCTGTAAGTTAGTTCACTCCATTAGAGTTTTACAGTTGATTTTAGTTCTATTCTAGGAGACAGGCAGGATTGATGGTAGGATAAAATATTTTAATTTTCAATTTGCTAAAATGCAGCACTCAACTTCAATAACAAAGACTAAAGTAACTCTAGTAAGAAGGTACTATTATATGGAAACAACATTTATTATATTTTTATCAGGAGTTCTAATGCATTTTCTTGAGCCAAATTGTGAATTATTTAAAGTAATATAGATGCTAATATTTATATGGGTTATAATTTATTTTAAATAATTAAACCTTTATTGTAATTTTAACTTATATTCCAATAGTTTACAGTATTTAGTATTTTATGTCATTAGTTTTATCTAGAAAATGACTTTCTTTTGTCTTATCTTTTTCTATAATCTCAGCTACTAACTACGCTGAAATGTATGTAAGCAAATTTACCCTCTTAAAACCTGCCCCATGAGACAGCAGAGAAATAATCTGAAAGAGAATCCCATAAACTATACCTCGTTTTAAACAGCCTAAAGATATATGGAAACATGGATTTCAGCCAAGAAAAGAAAAAGAGTAATGGGAAACGAAATTAATTTTAGAAGTTATAAAGAAATAAGTACCAGTAATTGGTAGATATAATATTAGGGTAATTTAAAAATACACATTTTAAACATTTTTTAAACAGAAAGCTCCTTAGAAGCTTTCTGTATCTATGCCTAGTCTCTTACAGACACAATTATCATATGGTGATTTTAGAGCAATTTTATTGTCTTTGACTTCCAAGAGAGGTTTTTCTGGAAAATAATGGGTTGAGTCTTTCACAGTTAACAAGTTAACATACTGTAGCCAGTTGTATAAAATTATAATTATCAAAAATGTTTTTTCTCTTTAATTTGGTACAACCACAACCTATTGATCCTGCAAGGCTATGGCAAAGAATCCTTTTGTTCTTAAATCTGCTAAGAGTTTGTTTTCTCAATGATGCCCACTCACACCTGAATACTTTAATACATGTCAATTAAAAACAAGGACATTCTCCTGTATAGTCACAAAATGCAGCCATTAAGTCAGGTCATTAACATTTATATAGTTCTACCATCTAGTCCAAAGACTCTATTTACATTTTACAAATTTTCTTAATGATGTTCTTTATGGTAAAAGGGACAAATACATTATCACCTCTTACATTTGGTTGTCATAAACTTTTTTTTATTCTGTAGCAGTTGTTTTGACTTTCATGGAGTTAATATTTTAAATATTATTGGATATAACATTTTACAGAATACATCTCAAATTGCATTTATAGAATATATTGATATTGTTAAATTTAGCTTATTTGTTTTTCACAGGAATATCACAGAAATAAGGGTGTGTTCTCATTCCTTTGTATCAGATGTTACAAATTTTAATTTGTTTTATTGCTTTTGATATTCAGGTGGGTACCTTGAGGGAAGAGATAGAGTTTGGTAGCCAAATTGAACCCCCAGCAAGCAAATGCCCTCTACAGTAACACCAAATTGAACAACTTTTTACACCAGAAACCACATTCATAATAACCAAAAAAATCAGCTGTGCTATCTCAGTGCCCGGTTTTTACATAGTATCAAGAAAACTTGCATTGAAGAGGGTGGGAACAACAGTCATGTAAATGTGTGAATTTGTATTTGCTGCTAGGATAACTGACTAGCCATATGTAAAAGATTGAAACTGGACTCATCCCTTACACCATACACAAAAAACTCAAGATGGATTGAAGACTTAAATTGAAATCCAAGACCATAAAAATCCTGAAAGACAATCTACGCAATACTATCCTGGACATAGGAATGGGCAATGATAACATGACAAAGATGCCCAAAGCAATCTCTACAAAACTAAAAATTGACAAATGGGGTTCAAATACTAAAGAACTTCTGCACAACAAAATAAACAATCAGCAGAGTAAACAGACAACCTACAGAATAGGAGAAAATATTTGCAAACTATGCATCTGACAAAGGTCTAATATCCAGCATATATAAGAAACTTACATATTTACAAGAAAAAAACCAGCCTCATTAAAAAATTGGTAGAGAACATGGATATCACCACCGATTCCACAGAAATGCAAACTACCATCAGAGGTTAGTACAAACAACTCTATGCACTTAAATCAGTAAATCTAGAAGAAATGGATGAATTCCTGGACACTGACACCCTCCCAAGACTAAACCAGGAAGAAGTTGAATCCCCAGATAGATCAATAACAAAGTCTAAAGTTGAGGCAGCAATTAGAGCCTACCAACCAAAAAAAGTCCAGGTCCAGACGGGTTCACAGCCAAATTCTACCAGATGTACAAAGAGGAGCTGGTACCATTCCTTCTGAAACTATTCCAAACAATACAAAAAGAGGGAATCCTC